>VDFB02290405.1:0-31913 GCA_007258455.2 Sequoia sempervirens | reverse complement strand
GTTTAACCGCTATAGGTGCTCGAATGTGAAGATTTAGTTAAAAAAATCAGTGTCCAGTTTGGCCAAAAATTGTAAACCACTATTGTGGGATCACCCCAGTGCTAGTAATCAAAGCATAGGCACAGTTCAAATCCAACATAGAAAATCCATACCTATCAGGTTGTCACTTTTCACGTGTAGACCTCCTCACATGTTGGGGATGAGATTGTGGTTCTTCTTCTTGTTCAGAACTCCCAGAACTGCTAGAGCTCTCCTCAGTTTTAGGTACACTTTGAATTTGTAGTTCCTCTTTATCATAAAATTTCTAGACTTCAAAAAATTTCAACTGCATCATTCTTCTTTTCTTCTTCTTTTGTCTATGATTGCAAATCAATTGTAGAAGATTTCAACTCCTGAAAGATTACACTTCTATTGTACACAACCTTCTAAGTAACAAGATTCCAAAGCTTGTATCCTTTCACACTAATGTTGTAGCTGATGAAGATACATTTTACATCTTTATTTTCCAAATTAGTTATTTTCTCATTTGGCACATAATCATATGCTTTGCAGACAAAGACACAAATATGTCTCTAAGAGGGCTTCTTCCTGGAACACACTTCCATAGGCGTTTTGTCAACAAGAGCTGAACTAGGTGAATGTTTAACCAAGTAATATGTTGTAGCTACAGCCTCAGCCTAGAACTTCTTCTCCAGACAACACTGCTCAATATACTTCTCACTCTTTCCATTGGCGTCCTGATTAACCTCTCAGTAACCCCATTTTTATATGGAGTATAAGGTGTAGTTTTATGCCTTACAATCCCATGGTCTTTGCAATACCTATCAAAATTTGCAAAACAAAATTCACTGCCATTATCTATCCTTAAGCATTTAATATTCCTTCCAAAATTTTTTTCTACCAAGTTTTTAAACTCTTAAAACCCAACTGAACACTTATGTTTTACTTTTAGGAAAATACACAAATACCCTTCTCAAATAATCATCAATAAAAGAAACATAATATTTAGACTTTGATAACGAAGGAACATTCACTAGACCAAATACATCATAGTGAACATAATCCATTATGCCAGAAGATCTATGAGGACTAGAGTAAAATGAAACATAGTGTCGCTTTACATAAATGCAATGTTCACAAAAATCAAACTCAAGGTTACAATCAAACCCTTCTACCAAGGTTTTATTTTTCAAGGATTTTAAGCCTTTTTCTCCTATGTGACAGAGTCCATGATGCCACAACATGGTTTTCTCTGTTGGGATTTTCACCTCCAAAGAGTTTGCACCTAGAGGAACTTCATTCTCCTTCTCTTTATGAGCAACCTTGCTTGACTTTGCAGAGGCACTCTTGCATTGAACAACATGTGTGTCCAACTTGTATAGAGTACCAATTCGTGCACCCCTAGCCAGCACCATCGAGCCTCTAGTCATCTTACAACCACCACTCGAGAATGAAACTTGCACACCAACATCATTCAACTTGCTAACAGAAAGAAAATTTTGATCCAAACCTAGTATGTGCATACACCATCAATTCCTTTTATTCTTCCATTAGGAAATTGAATTCTAACTCTTCCATGGCCAAAAATTTCAAGAGATGAATCACTTTCCAAGTACACCTTTCCACCAACATACTTTTCATACTTTGTGAACCAATCTCTATGAGATGTCATGTGAAAATATGCACTTGATTCAATCAAATAGACATCATTTGATGCCTGAGTTGCCAAGGCTACAATGAAAGCATCTGAGTCACTCTAAGAAGAATCATTATCCGAAGAGTTGTTGTTGTTGTTCTTCTTTTTCTCCTCTGTACAATCCTTCTGGATATGACCAGTCTGCCCACAATTCCAACATTTCACCTTGGACTTCTTGCTAGGAGACTTTGATCTCAGTTTAGATTTGAATTTAGACTTCTTGTCTTTCTTCTTGCCTCTCTCCTTTGATCTACCCTGAAAGCAAGGGCCTCCTTGGCCATCTCAGAAGATTTCCTCCACATCTCTTCTGACAACAACAAAGAAACCACATCTTCTATCTTGAAAGTGGTTGTTGTACTTCCAATATCCATCACCAGATGATCCCATGTGTCAGGTAAGGAACATAACAATAGCATATAGCTATCCTCCTCTATCTTCACACACACACAGGTGAACTATAAAACAATCATATTAAATTAATTCAGATGGTCTGCTATGAATGCTCCTTCTCCCACCTTCAAGGAGTATAACTTCTTCCTCAGGAATAACTTATTCACCAACGACTTGCCTTGATAAATATCGCCAAGTTTCTTCCATAAAGAACATGCAGTCTTCTCATGGACGTTCAAGGGAACAAAATCAACCAGAAAAAGTCTTATCATCCCTTTGGCTTTTCTATCTATGAGGTCCTAATCTTCTTGCTTCATACCTGATGGTTTTGTTCCCATAATAGTAATCCAAAGATCTTTATTCACCAATAGGTTTTCCATTTTGAGTTTCCACAACTCAAAATTGTTTCCATTAAACTTTTCAATTTCTATTATACCTAATGTGCTTTCCATCTCAATCTATAATCAAGACAATCAATTTTCTCTAAACAACTTCCACTAAACAGAATTAGCACAAAAAACTAGCCCTACCCACATGGATAATACAATTGGTCAGGATCTAATACCACTTGTAAGGAAAGCATAGTACGAAAATGCCTTCCAAATGCAAAATTATCAAGAAATAAGTGCAAAAAAAATCATTTAATTTGATTTACAGTCATTAAAATGCACAACAACAGAACAAACAATTTAACACAGAGAGAATTGAACACCAGATTTATGTGGGAAAACCCTTACAAGAGAAAAACCCACATACCAAGTAAAGTCACTTTGCATTACATTAAATAATGTTTACATACATAGTTATAGACTCCACTCTCAGGTGTTAACTCACAACAACAAACAATTCCCTCTGATCAACCTCATATACAAATTCCAAAAATAGTTTTGTTCTCTCACACTGTTACAATGCTTGTAAGCATACAATGTAGAACATCAATCAACCGAACCCCAATCAATCAACACCCAACTCATTACAGAGTGTTATAATATACATTCGACATCCAACCCTGGTCGATTCAATTCTAGGAAACCAATAGTTCAATTCCCAACTGTCATTAACTACATCGGGCCATCAAAGAGACTCTTTTCATCTCTCTGAAATCAAAAGTCTCTCTGATGTCCTAATCATCCTACTAAGCCAATCTTCCAAACAACCTTCAATGGCTAGCAACCAACCATCGCTTTCCATCTCAGCGTCAATTGGGTACCACCAAGATGCTCTTCATAACTTACCGAGTCAACCATCACCATATCAAGGGGACACCAATTCGTCACCCACCAATATAAGGAAGTCACACCGATGAATCCTATTGGCTATCATATGTGGTCACTAAGTCAAAGGTTTCCAAAAATTCACAACTCACAAAATGAGGTTCAAGATTTCTAGATTTTTGCGATCTTGTGATCTCGCCATAGCTATCGGGTCATCAAAAAGACTCGGGATAGAGTCCCACCAACGAGAGTCACCAACATGCTCACCATAACCCATCGGTCTATCGAGGACACTCAAGGCAGAGTCCCACCGATAAGGTTAAGTCCCAATGACAAGCTTCTTTCACGTTCCATCAAGCCATCAAAGAGACTCGAGATAGAGTCCCTTCGACAAGAGTAAGTTCTGTCGATGATGACCAAGTCATAGCTTCGGGCTATTGGGGAGACATGAAATAGAGTCTCGATGATCTAACCGCTTCCCACTGATAAGACAACGGTGAACAAATAAAGACCATCAATGGGACTGAGAACAAGGTCCCATCAATAAAAAATTGTTAGGCCGATAGAGAAATAAAACACAACTATTATAGGAAGTTGATCAAGATGGTAAATTTGAGTTACTATTTCCAATTGAAATTTTATTGGAAAGTGGTCAAATAAGGCAACATTAGCTAACATCTCGATGTGCAAGGAGTAACAAATAGAAAAAGAAAAAAATGATTGAGTTAAATTCATGGCTTGATCAAGCCTTTTTAATAACTTATCAAGCTTAATCCACAAGTTGCTCCATATGTACCAAGATAATTGATCCAATACGGGGAAAACTTTAGTGGCGAATATTCGCCAATTGGCAAATTCTAAAAATTGGCCAAGTCAAAATTGTTGAATTAGTTGCACCCAACAGGTGTCCAAATTGCTTGAATTTTATGAATTATCGCTCCAATCCATTTCCATTTTCCAATGACTTTTTTATGAGGCATATTTAAGCAACAAATATGCCATAACAAACTACACGTTTCAAATGGACTGATTAATATTTTTGTGTAGAATCCCAGAAGCATGTAATAAAAAACCTACATATTCACCAATACTATTAAAACAACATTGTATCAGGACCCATTTTACCAATTAAAATTTACAAATAGTTTCTTGTGAAGACCCATTTTTCCAATTAAAATTTACAAGTAGTTGCTTATGAGGACTCATTTGACCAATAACATTAAAAAATAATTACATTTGAGGACACATTTCACCAATTTCTGTGACACCTCCATGCTAATCGTAGGGCCATAATCACCTTGAAAATTACAACGTATCATTGTATAAGCTTGCGTGATTTGCCAAATTTTTAATATACCATTTAAAAATCTCACAAAATTTTCCAAATACAAATTGATATAAATACAATTGAAACTATCATTTATTCTTACACATTTTGTTCAGTTCTTGATTCGGGAGTTGGACTTGGAACCTTGAAGTTGATCGTAGGCAAGTTACAAACTTACAACATAGGCATTCCTACATTAACAAATAGCAAGTTGATGAAAACCTAAACTTAAAGGTGAGTGATCATTTCTTCATAGTGTTATAAGATTTCTTTCTCTCTTTTCCATTCTTGCTTCAATCTTAAAGGTGATATTGAGTAGGGAATGGGATCTATATTCGTTATCCTTCTTAAACCAGAAGACATTCTTTCCAGATTTTATTTGAAGTGAGAGATCAATATGTTGAGCAACAAGGGTAAGACTCCTCAGGGTGGTGAAGGGACTAGGAGGCCATAAAAACACCCAAAACGTAGAGGTACCATACAGTCTTACTTTGAAATTGGCAATGCTTCTGATCCATCAGATCAAGATGGAGCTACATCATTGACTCTTCCACCAAATATTAATGAAGAAGGCATTCACAATACCTCACCACCACCAAAAGGTCAAGGTGACCATGAGATTGTCATTGAGTTAAATATATGAAATGAGGATGGAAATATCGTGAAAGATGTTCCAAGGGATACCCCGATTAGCTAGAATGAGATAGTTGACTTGGATTAGGATGATGTTGGCAGCAAGAAGAGAAAATGAAAATCAAAAGTGGGGCATGAGTGGGAAATGACAAGGAATTTTTAACTTGATTAGTTGTCAAAGTACCCATTCATTGTACCAGTGGGGAAAGCAAACAATGTTGAAACTGCAACATAATGCATGTGTACGATCTGTAGTTGGAAATGTAAAAGAGACAAGAAGTTGCAACTAAAGCTTGACACTATAGAAAAACATATCAATAAAGTTTATGAAAAATAAATCATAGATGGAAATGAACAATCAGTCATATGATGAAAATCAAAGGAAGAATGTCTTCATGTTAAGTATGCCACAAAATATGAAGAGCATAACCAAAGAATGTCGAAGGTTGTTATATGTCAAAGTACACTTGAGGCTTTGGAAAAGCAATGGAAGGAGCAAATCTATAAAAAACTATTTAGATGAGTGTTGTTTTTCATATTTTGTCCAAAGGGTGTCCTATGACAGACTACCTAGAATATTTTAATTTATTATCTTTTTTGGGTGTTCCTCACCTTCCTCTCTCACATTGGTCAATAAACGTTGGATGAGAATGGGAAAATTGTCTTGCTACAGTGGAAAATTAGGATTCAAAGGAGAAAGTAAAAGAGTCAAACTTCATTGCATTATCTTTAGATGAAGTTACTGTGATAAACAATACTTTTTGGGTTGGTATGCATGTGCATACTATAAAACAACATGTCTTCCAAGCTTATCTTCTCTATCTTCATAAAATGAAGGACAATTCAACATCGCAAAATCTATTTGAACTAGTCAAGAAATCTTTGAATGAAATTGTAGGTATGGATGAATTGTCAATTGCCAAAAAGTTGGTGTGTGTAGGAGATGATGGAGCTATAGTGATGCAAGGTCAAAGGAACGGTGTTAGCACAAAGTTACAAACTACTTGTGTGCCATACATGATTTGCATTCAAAATTGTAAGCAATTTTCCTACAGTATCAAAAGTTGAAAATCTAATTTGTGAGCTCTATGCATACTTCTGCCGAAGTCCCAAACGTTTCATAGAATTTCAAAATTTTGTTGAGGGAATAACAACATGAAACAAGCTTCTTAAGGATGTTGATACCAGATGGATCTCCCTACATGGACCAGTGTAATGAGTTATTTTAGAATATGAATCCTTGATTGGAGTAATGTACAAGCATCACAACACAATAAACAAAGCTCCTAACCTCTTACATCTAGGTTAAACAGTATAGAGAGAATCTTGACTTTAGCTACTCTTCTCCCCATGCTGGATGAAATGAACAATATTTTAAAGAAAGCCCAAGATAGAACTATGTATATTTATGAATATGCCAAACTATGTAGACATACATGCATGGCCCTTGATCATCTATATCTAGATCTAACACAAGAAATCCCAAATTATTTCATGCGGCAGAAATTTACTGATTTGAATAAACCTGATAATTATTTATAGTTTAATGCAAGCGGGAACTTATGTATCTGTGTACGTAGATATTAGATACCAATGTACCGTTGTAAGACAACCAGACGCTCTAGCAGAGAAGTTCCTATTAAAGAGGAATATTTTAACGACATTATTAAATTTGTTAGTGATAATTTGAAGGAAATTGCAAAATCTCTTTCCTCGGAGATTCATGAAAGATTCCCTCAAAATGAAATACTTGAAGCCATTGGTATTGTGTCTCCTCAATTTTGGGTAAACCGAGATAACCCAAAATATTTTCATGATAAAGTAAATATCTTGATCGAACAATTTTTGAAAAGTTAAACATACAATGAGCAGACAATAAGGAATTTTAATTGCAAATAAGCTTAGACAATAATGTAAGAATTTTGCAATAATTATGAGGGACCAATATGATTCCATGGGCATGGAGAAGGCCTTTGAATCAAAATCAATAACAAAGGTTTGGACAAACATAGTTCATAGTGAAATATTGTGTGATTCGATATCAAAATATTTCAAACTTGTTGATTTATGTCAAACAATGATATTGGGGTCGGTGGAGGATGAGAAAGTTTTCAGTTCATTGGTGTTTTTGAAATCAAAGTTAAGAAACAAACTAGACAAGAATTTGGAAAATTGCTTGAGGATGAAAGGAACTACGTATAATATCAAAAAACTTCCTTTTGAAAGGGCACTCAAAATCTAGAGGTCCACATGCGAAAGAAGAGGGGCTGAGTTGTGCAACACTCCAATTCCAACTATTGGTACTGGTGGTAGTGGTAGTGGGACAAATGATAGTGACACAATAAATGTTGAATTTGAAACGCACGCCGAAGATAATGAAGAGCAGACTCATAATCAAGATGACTCTTTTACTTTATCTCAAGTTGAATGTCAGTTTCAGGACCCTGACTCCATTTGGGAAATAGAACTGAATTAGCAGCTTTTAGGTATTTATACTACACTTCATGAATAATTTTCCAAACTATAGTTGATAGTATTTTATATCGTATTTCATGAAATTGTGAATCATTGCACTTCATGAATCATATTCCAAACTGCAGTTGATGATATTTTATATTGTATTCCATGAAACTGTGATATTTTATAATTTATATTGTATTCCATGAAATTGTGATATTTTACATTTTATAGTGTATTCCATGGTATTGAATTTGATATGTGATTCTTCATCATTTTTAAAGAACAACACTTCTTGCACTACTTATAAATTCCTATTGCATTGTCATTCACACAATCTTTGATAAATAACTGAAAGGAATATTAATCCATTCCTTGAATAGAAGCTAACAGTTCAACATCTATAACTTATAAATAACTGTTGATTATTTTGAGTCAAATGATAGTGAATACAATACTAGAGAGCAAGATAGATCGATATTATATTCAAAATTAAATATATTATAGTGTCTTTTCCTTTTACCTACTTTCTAATAATCTAATTCGAAGTTGACCAGCTTTTACCCATTCCCAGTCTCTTAATTCATATTTGATGCCTTTGCGTCTATTTACTCACCAACCCCTTGAGCCTAGTGTTCCCAGTTGCTACCCATAGAATCCTTATAAATATTTCCTTGTCTTATGCGGGTCATAAAATTATTTAATAATTTAATTCTTGTTCTTTCCCTAAGTTTGGGTTTTAATGTTTGCTCAATATCGTTCATGTTATAAACCTAGGCAAGCAACCCCTTTTAAGTCATGTGATAAGTGCATGTGCTTATTAAAATCCTTTGTTATGCTTGGCAGGTCCCATTGGCTGCTTTCTATTGGTGCCTCTTATATTGGTTGACTTGGTCTAATATTACTTAATGTGTAGGTTTCACTTGCTACACCTCTATAAGACAACATTTTATGTGTTGGCTACTATATTTTTAAAGGTTGTGCTATGCATTATTATATGCACCTCATTCCATCAAGCGCTTCACTAAATAATAGCGCTATATAGTACGCTTAGAAATTAGCACAAATGAATTTCATTTATTTGTATATATATATATATCCATTGGAATATATATACATCTATATATATAACAATATATATTCATTTCATAAAGTTTATCAAATACATTTAATTGTCAAACAATAAACATATGTATAAATATATAAATAATAATATTACATGTATATATATGTATGTATGTATGTATGTATGTATGATTATATATAAATATATATTAATATATGTGTAAGTGCAAAAAGATGGGGGGCCAAAAAGGGGGCTTAAATGGCACTTTTTTTCTTCTGAAATTAGGAAATACTAACCTTGGACGTGAAATTGAGGATAGTTACACTCAAAATTTTGAGATGCAACAAAAACAAGGATCGTAGTGTTTCGATTCTACTTTATAAACTATTAATTTATTTTGAAAATGGTTGAGATTAAGGGGTTCAAAAGAGGGGACCATAAAAATTGGTGTTTTTTTGTTAGAAAAACATAACATAGCAACTTTTGTGGGTACATAGCACAGTGCATTTTTTTTTAGTATGTTTAAAATCACTTCAATGAGAAATTAGCTAATAATATGTAGTTTATGCTCAATTTTTTTGATAATTTTTTAATTAATATTTGATTTTTTACTAATTTTAAAAGTGGACACTTCTTGAAAAATAGAATTTTGGTCATGCTACCCTTATAAATCTTGGAAACTAACTAAAAAATTATTATTATTATTTTAATATGTGTAGAATGGAGTCTATTTTTTAACAATGTAATTTATTTGAAATTTTGATGAACAATTAATTTATAACAAACAAAACACCAAACACTGGTTTTTTCCAAAAACATACACTCAAAAAAAAGAAATTATAGATCAAAGGCTTAAAATTTTGAAAATGTGAAAAAAATTGCATCGTTAGATAGCTAAGAGAGAGCCTAACATTACCCAAGTGTTTGATTTGGTCGACCTTGAAACACGTGCAAACCTGAAGGTGAGCATGAACGGGATTATGTGAAATTTTGTAGAATATGCAAAAACATGTCTTTGGATGTTGGGAAGGCCCTTCAAGCCTTTGGTTTGAAAATCCAAAGAAAATCCAAGTCAAAGGCTTGGGGATTCCCAAAGCAAGACAAAATGTGAGCGCGTTATAACGTGCTCCTATTTTGGTCTACATTGAATTTATTTTTCTTCTCTTTTTTTTCTTTCTTCTTGTTATCTTTGAGGGAAACTATATACATGAAATAAAAATTTACATATGAGCATTTGCATTCTTATAGTTTAAGTTATATTTCACGTATATAGTTTCAGGATGTTTGAGAGTGGTTTCGGATCTCTAGGAGTTATAATGCGAATTCTAGTTTTTGGAAGATCTCACAAATTTCAGACTTAGTCAAATTTTAGTAATCAGTAAGTTGTATTATTTCTCTCTCTATCTCACTCATTTTTATCCCTTACACTCTAGACCTCTCTCTCACTATCTCCATCCCTTTATCTAACTCTCTCTCCCTTGATCTCAAGAACTCTCTCTCTCTCCTTTGCCCTCTAATTCTCTCTATTTCACTTCACTCTCACTCCCTCCTGCCTTTCCTCTCTCTCTCTCTCCATCACTCCCTACCAATCTCTCTCTCTCTCTCACCTCCTTCTCTCTCCCCCCAAACTTCTCTCCCTCTCTCTTCTTCCCTATCTACTCTCTATCTCCCAATCCCTCTCTCTACCTACCTTTGCATCCATCACACCCTACCACTCTCTCTCTACACCTTTCTATCTCACCTTTCTCTCCCTCCCTACCTTTTCCGCTATCTACTCTCTATCTCTCCTCTCCCTCCCTCTAAATCTCTCTATCACTCTCTCTCCCTCCTCTCTCACCCTCTTTCTCTCTCACTCTCTCCTCTCTATCTCACCATTCTCTCTTTCCCTCTTTGTAACTCTCTCCTCTATATATCACCATTCTCCATCTACTTATCTTTATCTCACCTATTTCTCTTTACCTCTCCCTTCCTCCCCTCTCTCGCCCACCCTCTCTCCTTCCCTCTATCTCTCTCTACTTCTATCTATCTCACCTATCCCTTGTTGAAAATGAGGTATTTTCTTAGCTTAATACTCTGTAAAACTTTAATATTGTTTATCTAAGTAAGCTCTTTCCTTTGTTACATATATTCTTTGTGGGTGATTATCTTGATTAATCCATTTTACTGTTGTAGAATGTAGAGAGAAGTTGATAGAAGAACTAGACGGGATATTAGAAAGATCACACAAGATGTACCATGGAGAAACCCTTTTGGGAAAAAACTCCACCAAGAATTATTCTATTATTCAATCTCTGAATTACAATAGCTCCAATTCTTGCTTGAGAATGCTTCTTTTGTCTTTACCAATCTTCTTCACACCTGCAATCACAATTATCAAAAACTCTCTTAAACTTGAATGAGATATAGAGACAATATGCAACCTTGTAATCTCCAAATGGTGATAATTCCAATGCACAAGCTCAAGCCCTTGAAAAGGTACTCCATATTCCTTCAAGTTGAGTTATTCAGTAAATAATAAAGCTTACAACATGTGCTTCATGCATTTGGGTGTCCCAAACTGAAGCTACAACTCATCCTTCACTTTGGTGATAAATCCAAAGCTCTTCCTCAAAGTTGGCACCCTTAAGTAATCCTACTTAACCGAGTCTTCAGAAATATCTTATCATGCATGAGAGGTAAATCCAATAAAGCATCTTGGGCACCCAAGTTCGCTTCAAGTGATTTATAGTTAACTGAAACATTTACTCAACACCATTCATGCAAGAATGGTCATCCCCTATTAACTGGAGGTAGTCCCTGTTATCGGTCATATAACTCAAGTTATTAGCCATGCATTCCAAGTTAACTGAAGCTAACTACATGCAACTCAAAATAACCAACATGCATGCAACATGCACTTGTATGCAACTAAAGATAACTGAACCATAACTGAACTGAACTGAATTGAACTGAACTGAACTGAACTAAATTGAATTGAACTAAACTGAACTCATATGAACTGAACTAAACTAAACTTCATGCATGCAAACATAAAATCCTAAATCCTAGGATCATTATATGCATTCAAAAGTGTTATCTCTTACTTCAGATAGTTAACTGAACACAAGGTGAGTTTCACCTTACCATGTGTGCACCCACATGCTCCTATTATTTAGGAATAACTACAAATGTCAATTTCATGATTTATTTCATCAAATAATTAATCTCATCCTAATCTTAGTGTTGTTGAACACATTCCAAGAACTTAGGAGATACATGAAATAATTAATGTTTAGGATTTGCAATTAAATGGCATCCTATTTCCAACATCCCTCTCTACCCGCATATCCCTCCATCACTCCCTACCACACTCTCTATTGCTCTCTATATCACCTTCCTCTTGATGGCACTCTCAATTTTTTTCAAATTTGAAGTGCCCATTTCAAAATTTTGCCTCTACACTCTCAGAAGTGCACCTTGAAGAATCTGCCTGAATGACCTACTTTGAAGGGTCACAATTTGAAGCTAGTTGATTTTCATGCAAAATACCTTTTCAAGCCCACTTATGTGTCCTATGTGAGTATGAATGTCAATTTTAAGCTTCCCATGATGACTCATGACTGAGTTTCGAAAAGTGAAGTTGAAGGGTTTTGACACTTTTCTGCTATTTGCAAATTTTTAGTTTTGCAAATTAGCCTCCCATTTGAGCTTTCATTTTGAAACTGGTTGATTGTCAAGCCAAAATGATTGTTGCTTTGGATTATCCATACCAATATGAGCTTGTATGTCATTTTTTAGAGCCTCACGATTTGATTTGCTATTTTTAATAGATCAAAACCAAATGCAATTTCTTCTATTTTGCACCTACATTTTCTGAAAACTTTCTGAGAGGTCAACTTCAACCGTCAATATCTTTTGATGGGAGATGATTCAAGCTAATTCCTCTTAACATGTGCTCAATGTACCAAAATGAGCTAGTGCATCCAATGGTAGCTCGCCGAGAGTTGATTTGATATTTTTTCAATGAGGTGATTTGGTTAGTTTTAATTGGTTTTAAACAACTACATTTGCAGAAAGGTCTGAGAGGGAAAATTTTCCAATTAATAACTTTCACCTCGTGACTCATTTTGCTGAGTCATTTGTTGCACTCAATTCTCAAGTCAGATGTCTACATTCCTGCAAGTTTTCATTACTCCACATGGTCGTTTGACCAGTTTCCTGGGGCGATTTTGAAGCCAAGTTGTTCAGTTTTGCCCATTTTTCAAATGTGCTAGAAAACAAATTTCAATGGCAACCCAGTTCATGTTTTCATTTTTGAAGCATTCAAAAGTTATCTCAGGTCAGTTTGAGCATAAAATTTGTTTGAAAATGATTTTTTTTTTAGCTGGGCCACATCAGGCCCGACATGCCTTGCACAGTAGTGAGATCGTAAATGTTGCATTGCAATCTATTGAAGGATATTCTAATTGTGAAAAACATGAATGGAAAGACATTGTTCCATCAAAGAATTTTCAATTGTTATTGCTATAAGTTTCTTCAATTGACTCAATGGAGACAATGATTTCCATTTCAACTCCCATGGGACAAAGTCACAACATTATTTAGCTCTGTTGGAGTGTTTATAGAGCCAAATAATACTGTATGGGAAATTTTTTTATCTGGATAATCTTTGTTCAATTTTCTTGATAATATGGTGGCATATAAAGAAAATTGATCCAACATTATCATGCATCAAAGAGAGGGTTTGTATAGTTGGAAGTCTTAAATGTGGCTACTGAAGAAAGTGAGCTAGAGAATGCTCTTGTGTGATGTGAAGCATCCAAATAAAAGGAGGAGGTGCTAGCATTAACATAATGTGTGGATTTAAGAGAAAATCCTAGATGAATATTGTCGCATAGAAAACCATATTTACATGCCACACATTAGCTGAGGAATTACACCAAAATGGATTCTAAAAGGTCTTTTAAAAATCTTAAACAAATGTATATTGGCAAGCACACCATGGGAGGGGTAGCCATTATGTATTGACAACAGACTTTCAACTTTGCAATACATAATTCTTGAACAGTAAATCTTTTGTATAGGCTGATATGGTTAAGCACGGGTTGTTTTGCATTAGAAAGTGGTGTCTAAGATGAAAACTATTTGAGCTTCTTTTTTGGCCATCCCACCTGAACTTCATTGTATTCAAATTGAACACATCATGAATTGAGTATGGCAACATCATTCTAGAATTGTATTGTGTAGATGTTACACAAGGAAAAGCACGTTGCATACAGTGAAGTGTATTAAAATTGTTGGAGAGATTCAGAGAGTGATTCAAAACCTTTGCAAAGAGGCTCAAACCAATGAAGTAGGGCATGATGAGCAGGGTAAGGAAATCCATCAAAGTACAAGGCATGGGGTGACCTAATGAACAAGGAGTATCATAGTGCACAATGGATATGTTGAAAAAGCATCAAAAACTTTTGAGCAAATACAGAGGGTTGGCACTAAAGCAGAATATGCACAAAACTCAACTATTGAATTTAGGTCATAAAAACCTTTAAGAAATGCAAGGTGCTTGGCATGCTACGCAATGCAAAGAGGATGACAAATAAATTGAATCTGTTGACCAGGCTTTAGAAACTCTCAAGCAAGTGCAAATGGTGTGGCTTGAAGATTTGTAAAGGCACCATCAAATGCTATAGGGTACTAAAGAAAAGCAAATCTTACACAGTATATGCGCAAAGGAGGTGATGAAACAAATTTCATGAAGCGGCCAAAGCATAGTGAATGGAGGATCCTTTGTTTGTTATCTAATTAAGCATGGTGCTCCCACGCATAGGGTCGTGTATCTTTTGCAGTGGAGAGCAAAATCCAAATGAAATGCCATTGAAATATATACAATGCATAAAGTAGAATTGTTGAAAATGTTTCAGAAACATTCAAGAGGAATCCACACACCTCTTCTCATACAGGAACCATGGAGGCCAATACAAGAAATTCCTTGGTCTTGATGTGGATAAACTTGGCACATTAGTTTGAAATGGAGAGCTCTATTAAAATGTTTGGCTACCATTGCCATGGAGAAACAAGCAAAGCTTGAGTTATCTGCAGAGCAATGAAAATGAAATTATGGAAATGCAAGGAGAATGAAATCAATAGTCAGCAATAAACCTAAGATGCAACCATATTGTGGTTGTTCCCCACCAGCTTGTGCCTCCAAGATGCATGATCTTTAAAACCTACAAGATGGCGAGATGAGGACACGTAGCATGGGTGGGGTTTGATGAAATCTTAAAATTCAAAATAAAGGGTGCCCAATAAATGTGAGGGAAATTTGCATTTTAAAATTTGCTTAAAGTGTGTGGAGCACCGAAAAATCAATATGGGCCCCATTAAAAAAAAACCTTTCACAAGGTCCTTTTTAAATGATAAATGTTTTAAATGTTGTTTAGTGTAATTTTTAAAAAGGGTGAATAAAATACAAATGTTGAAGTGGCTCAATTAAATTTTGTTGCAAATGGTATTTCAGTTGCCACATGAAATGTAAAAGGGTGAATGATATAAAACCCAGGTGAAATGCTTTATGTTGGGAAATAAAGTGCACGTGAGAATAAACAAAGGCAATGTAAAAGGAATGTGAGAAATGAATTTAATATTCACTTTATAGGTAAAGTTTATATGTTGGGCAATAAAAATCAAGTTAAAGCCTAAATATTAAAGTTGTAAAACTTTAATATCTAGAGGATGAAATAAAGGTGTAGTTGCAACGAGTAGAAACAAGATTTTTCATGGGTAAGGAGAAATTTTTACTCAACTGGGTGAATTGTGGAATTCATCACATGGGAAAATCTTTTGTTGCTCAACAACTTGGTGCAAAGGCAATTTTAGAGGCAAGTTTGTTGCTAAAGAGAGAAGAGAGAGGCTTTTCCTGTTGCTAATTAACGGTGGATGAAGTTTCCAGATGGCACCATCAGATTGATCTTCTAGCTTCTTCTATTTCCTTTTATTCTCATTCTCTTCTCATTTTTTGGGGGTTCCAAAAGTTCTGAAAGCTCTGCAAGTCAGGCAGAAGCTTTGGGTAGATTGTAAAGCTAGGGAGAATTGTAATTAACTCATTAAATCTAAAGTGTGTGTTTTGAACTATGATTTCATGTTTATATTTTATTTGATAATTGTCTCCATTGGTGAGATGTAATGCTCTTTTGAATTCAATAATGAAAATTATTTGAGTCTTTTCATGCACATTTGTTGCACTTGATTTACATCTGTTGTTGCCTTCTGTTCTGTGAATGATGTAATTGCTTTAATGAATCACAAGTTGCATTTATTATTGCCTATTATTTAGGGGATAGTGTAATTACTTCAACAAATGTGACAAGAGTGTTGTGTTTCAAGTGGATTTGTAAGAATGGTTACCAGATAAAGCTTCAGTGGTCTTGTTGTCATAATTTGATAACTGTTGCAAAGATCTTTAGAACATGTTCAACATTGTAGGATGAAATGTTGGTTATATGACTCCTTGGCCCATTTTTTGGCATTGGTCAATTATTATGCTTCTGTTGTTTTAAGCTTGGTCCCAATTCTTTAAAATCATAAACCATTTCAATTATGTATGTTGAGTTGTGTGTTTTCCATGTTCTCCATGCTAGTTTCTAAAATTCACTCAATGTCTTGCCAATGTTGAGTGATATTTTATGTTTCTCAGCATATTTTTGTCAGAACATCATTTGTTAAGCAAAATCTTATTAATTGTGTGTCTAGATCTTTAGATGTTGCTAAAGGGTCACCCCCTAGGTCCTATAGAGCCTGAAGTGCAGGGGAAATATGTGTTAATTCCATTTCTTGATAGTTGGCCAAATCCACCTTTGAATTTGAACATAAGAAATTGGCTAGTCTTTAGGATTCATTTGGTTTGTTGATTTGGAGAACCAACACCTCTCTCTCCCTCCATACCTCTCCCTCCATCTATCCTTCCTTATCTACTCTTTATCTCTCATGTCCCTATACCTTTCCTTCCCTCTCTACTTATCTTTATCTCCCCTTTCCCTCCCAACCTCTCTCTCTCTCCCCAATCTCTCCCTCCCCCTCTTCCTCTCTCCACCTATGAGGGTTGAGGGTTTAGTGTTTAGTGTTTAAGGTATAGGGTTGTGGTTATAGGGTTAAGTGTATAGGGTATAGGGATTAGGGTTTAGGATATTAGGTATAAAGTTGAGGGTATAGGGTATCGGGATGAGGGATGAGGGTTTAGGGTTTAAGGTATAGGGTTGAAGGCTAAGGGATAGTGTTTAGGGTTGAGGGTATAAGGTTAAGTGTATAGGGTATATGGATTAGGGTTTAGGATATTGGGTATATGGTTAAGGGTATTGGATTGAGGATATTAGGTTTAGGGTTGAGGGTTTAGGGTTTAGGATTTATGTATAAGTTTGAGGGTTGAGGGTTGAGGTATAATGTTCATGGTTGAGGGTATAAGGTATAGAGATTAGGGTTTAGGATATTATGTATAGGGTTTAGGGTATAAGGTATAGGGTTAAGGCTTGAGAGTGTAAGGTTGTCGTTTAAGTATAGGGTTGAGGGATATTGTTTATGGTTTACGGTATAGGGTATAGGGATGAGGGTTGAGGGTGTAGGGTGTAGGGTTTAGGGTTTAAGGTATAGGGTTGAGGGTTGAGGGATAGTATTCAAGGTTGAGGGTATAGGGCTAAGTGTATAGGGTATAGGGATTAGGGTTTAGAATATTGGGTATAGGGTTGAGGGTATTGGGTTTAGGATTGAGGGTTTAGGGTTTAAGTATAGGGTTGAGGGATGATATTCAGGGTTTAGGTTATAAGGTTGAGGGTATAGGGTATAGGGATGAGGGTTGAAGGTGTAGGGTTTAGGATTTGAGGTATAGGGTTGATGGTTGAGGTATAGTGTTCAGGGTTGAGGGTATAGGGTATAGGGATTAGGTTTTAGGATATTGGGTATAGGGTTGAGGGTATTGTGTTTAGGGTTTAGGGAGGCTTTAAGGTTTAGGGTACAAGGTTTAATGTAGGGTTTAGGGTTTAATTATAGGGTTAAGGGTTGAGGGATAATTTTTAGGGTTTAGGGTATAAGCTTTAGGTATAGGGTATAAGGATGATGGTTAAGGGTGTAGGGTTTAGGGTTTAAGGTATAGGATTAAGAGTTAAGAGATATTGTTCAACATTTCAAGGGTATAAGGTTAATTGCATAAGGTATAGGGATTAGGGTTTAGGATATTGGTTATAGGGTTGAGGGTAATAGGTTTAGCGATTAGGGTGTAGGGTACAAGGTTGAATATAGGGTTTAGGGTTTAAGTATAGGGTCAAGGGATAATATTTAAGGTTTAGGGTATAAGGTTGAGGGTATAGGTTATAGGGATGAGGGGTGAAGGTTTAGGGTATAAGGTTGAGGGTATAGGTTATAGGGATGAGGGATGAAGGTTTAGGGTTCAAGGTTTAAGGTATAGGGTTGAGGGTATAAGGTTAAGTGTATAGGGTATAGGGATTAGGGTTTAGGATATTCGGTATAGGGTTGAGGGTATTGGGTTTAGGGTTGAGGGTTTCGGTTACAAGTTTGAATGTAGGGTTGAGGGTTGAGGGTTTAGGGTATAAGGTTAAAGTGTATATGGTATAGGGATTAGGGTTTAGGATATTGGGTATAGGATTTAGGGTGTAGCATTTAGGGTATAAAGTATAGGGTTAAGGGTTGAGAGTGTAGGGTTTAGGGTTTAAATATAGGGTTATGGGATAATGTTCAAGGTTTAGGGTATAAGGTTAATGGTATAGGGTATATGGATGAGGGTTGAAGGTGTAGGATTTAGGGTTTAAGGTATAGGTTTGAGGTTTGAGTGATAGTGTTCAGGGTTGAGGGTATAAGGTTAAGTATATATGATATAGGCATTAGGGTTTAGGATATTGGGTATAGGGTATAGGGATAGGGTTTAGGATATTCGATATAGTTTATGGTTGAGGGATAATTTTTAGGGTTTAGCTTATAAGGTTGATGGTATAGGGTATAGGGACGAGGGTTGAGGGTGTAGGGTTTAGGGTATAGGGATTATGATTTATGATACTTGGTATAGGGTTTGGGATATTGAGAGAGAGGGTGAAAGGGAGAGAGAGAAAGGGGGAGAAGTAGAGAGGGAAGCAAAGAGAGAGGTAATAGAGGGAGAAGGCTTAGGAAGGTGGAGAGATTGAGAGAGAGGAGGGAGGGAGAGAGAGGTAGAGATGGATAGGTTAGATAGAGAAAATTAGAGAGGGAAGGTGGGTGGGAGGAAGGAAGAGAGAAAAGGGGGAGATAGAGAATATTAGAGAGGGGAGGAGGGAGGGAGGGAGAGAGACAGAGAAGTGAGACCCCATTTCTTTAAGGCATAAACACATTAACAAGGTAGTGCTTGTTGTATGAAAAATTCCTCAGAGAAATGGGGTCTCATGGTGATGTACATCATCGTGATACCTCATTTCTTTGAGGCATTTTTTATACAATGAGCACTACCAACTCATAACGCGTTCGCATTTTTGCTATTTCGGGATGAAAAAGTAAATTGGCCACTTTTTGGCCCCCCATCTTTTTGCACTTACCCATATATGTAACTATATTAATTTAAACATACATATTTTAATAATATATATATACATACATATATAATACCATTTCAATATCTTTATAAACACACTCATACTCATAACCATTGATTGACATATACACAATATATATATATATACATGTTATCTTAGTCTGATCAGTATTCCCATGCATATGGGTAATCCATCCATGAGCATTCATAGGTACGTCTACCTATGTACACTCATGTATGTATTCACTCACATGTATGAGTCTACTGTAGACATGTACATATATACATATATATACATTTTATGCATATATCTCATTGTTACCACAATAAACACACAAGGACTTTCACACGACATCAAGACTTAATCACATTCCTCAATCCAAAAATTTGCATCCAAAACTTTTCTCAAAACTAACTTGACAACAACATAGACCAACTAGGGCGTGAGTGTGTGAATGCTCAGTTAGGCTCATTAAGGGTCACTAGACCAAGTTCTTCTCCTGAGTGATACTTCCCCTCTCTTTTGGAGGTTTGAAACTATTCTCGCACTCAACTTAACACATCATAACAGTAGTTAGTCGATCACAACATAATCATATGCACATCATACATTTCATAGTTAGAATAATTATAAAATACCAAATTGCATCAATCATTCATTGATCACATTTCCATTCAAGATTCATTGAACACATTCATATAAAGATCCATAAAACACATTCATATATTCAAACAATTTAACCAAACAAGGCAATAGTAAATAGGTAATATCACTTGGGGTGTAGCAAGAAGGCTCTTCAAATAGATATAATTTTTTTTCAAAAATAATAAAAAAATTAAACAAAAATCGACATTCCATGAAAAATATTCATCCATTTTTTTCCATGCATCAAATATTGAAGTTAGCTATTTGGGGAGTAAAAATTAGGGAGAAAGTTTTGTTTGCTCTTTTTTTGTGACATCCCATCAACCTCACTTTTTACTATAATTTTTAGCAAATTTAAATCTACTCTTAAATTTACAAAAAAATATATCAAACCAATTTTTTTTTTTATTTTAAAATTATCATCAAGAGTTCTACATTTCATTAGTTAATGTTATTTTGGTATACAAAACATAAAGATCATTTTTATGTTGTCAAAGTTGATTTTTTTATGTGTTGGTCATTTCTTTTTTAAAGTGTGACATAGGTTTGTGCTTTTACCTCAATAATAACCTTGGCTTTATTATATCTATTATTTCAATTGATTAACTTATTTGCATTTGTCGATGATTTTTCCTTCCTGTTTACTATTCCCCAAAAATTCTTATTTATAATTACATTTGAATTTTTATTTGTCAAATATGAAAATTAAATCCAAAATATTAAAGGAATTTCCATCTAAAAAATACTTGAAAAATAATCCTTTGAAAAAATATCCTTATACTTTTAATTATAAAGTCTTAACAAATAACTATCAAATCTAGCTCTCCATTCATACACAATTTGAACCTTTATATATATGCTTCTTAATGTAAGAAGTGACGCCCTTGTAATCTTAAACCTTAAGAAAATTAATCACAAATTCCTTACACACTTTTGTCCTCCTTGCATAGTATGAATAAATTTGTAATACTTTAAAATTTCTTCTCAGTCCAACATAATCCTACGCCTCTTTTCATGATCAAGAACATTTTGTGCATGAGTAGCATGAATGATGATCACCATTCACATAGGCATCACACAAACCTCCACACCTGAATATTCATCCTCTACATTCTCACACTAGTTGACTGAAAGATATCATATATCCATCCTTGAACTTTATTGATTTCACATGTTGCTCATTTTCTAGACTGGAAAATGTCAATGTAGTGGCATTTTGGAGTATTATCACATCTATCTTCTTCTAACAATGAGTTGCCACCCACACATGATTCATGAGTATATACCATTATATAATATGGTTAGGTGTAGAGATATTAGATTAAAGAGTGCTTTAGTAGACTACAAATCCAAATTGAATATTTGTAGAAAACAACTTTTAATGTTATCCAAATTAGTTACTCTTAGTCTTCTAAAATTTGAAGTAAGAATAAAAGGATTTGATAATGTTATATAAGAATTTTTTTTATATCACTTTATTTATTGCTTTAAAAAAATTATTCGTAAGACTATTTTTCATGTGATGTCTAATTGTTAAGTGTATATTATTCTTTTGGTTCAATCATAGATTCATGCAATGGGTTTTGTCCCATCCATGTTTTATCATAAAATCAAGTTCATATACATCAAAGAATATGTGATGATAATTGATGGTAACTTGTATAAATTTTGTAAAGTAATTGAAAAGGATAAAATATTGATTTCTCTAATAAAACTGATTAGCCCTAAAATGTGTTCCCTAATTATCCCCAACCATCATATTTCCCATACTAATCTTGAGGATGATTAGGTTTCATTAGATGTCAATACACCGATTCCTAAAGAATATAACCAAGCCTCCCCTTTGCTCTAGTGAACATAATTTATGTATCACTTCATAATTAGATTCTTGTATAAATACTCATTCTAATGAAGATGATGCCTTTCATAGATCCAAATGCAATCATTAGATCGTGAGAAATATTTATCCTTATCTATATTGGCTAGTCATGATAGCAAAGGATTTTCTATTTTACAAAGTAGGTTATAAGGGGAGAGGATTAGGTTTGAATTAACAAGGTGGCATTCATAAATTTATTAAAATATTTGAGAAGAATTATACTAAGGGCATTGGATTTTCGCACACCATTAATGATGACATATATTTTCCCTTTAGTCTACCTAGATTTCATTTGGGATGGCTTCATGGATACTAATCCCTCTTTAAACACATTTATAAATGATGAAGATTTAGTTGAATTCCTTTTTTTTATGAGGATCTACTTAGATATCATCTTGATAGTGATTTCCCCATATTTTTGAGGTTTGTTTTTACTTTGAGGAAGATTCAACTTAAGCTAGCAATCTTAAGTGTTTACCTACTAAGCTATTTATTGGGGATTATAATACCATTATAGTTAGTGGTGCATATGATAGAGAGATGCATCCAACTACTAAGTAAAATATTATAAAACTTGGTGATTACTAAGACCAATATGAACCATGTAATATGACCAATTTCCTTGAGGATTATAAAGATATTTTACATGGTAATATGAAGATATGTTGGACATTGATCCTAACATCATGATGCATAACATTTTCTTAGAGTTTGAGATAAAATTTTCAAACAAAAGATTAGTAAGACACATCCTCAAGTTGCACTAATAGTTAAAGAGGAATTAAAAAAGATGTTTAAAGCTTGATTTGATAGACACATTGATTATTCACCTTGGATAGATTCAATATGGTATATATTATAAAACTTGATAGTCATATTCATATTTGTATTGATTTTATGGATCTTAATAATGCATAGATCTCAAGGATGATTTATCTCTTCCTAATATTGATATGATTGTATGTTAGATAACATTGGCCATGAGTGTTATCATTTATGGATAGATTCTTGAGCTATAATTAAATCATTATTAATTCTCAAGACTAGCATCGTACTACTTTACTACACTTTGGGGAATATTTTTCTATGTTGTAATACATCTTGGTTGAAAAAAATGGAGTTACATATTAAAGGGCAACACCATTTCTATGATTTTATGCATAAGGTGTTAGAGGACTATGTGGATGGCATCTTATCCAAATCTAAGTTGTGGGTAGATTGTTTACAATGTTTGAGGATAATATTTGAATGTTTACAAAAATAAAATATAATGTTAAATCCTAAAAAGTTTGGCTTTAGATTTAATATTGGTTGCTTATAATTAGGATCCATTGTATCTTGGAGCCTAGTCATTGAGGTCAATGCTATTGCTTACATGCCTCCTCTAATGTTTCATAACTTTGTAGTCTCCAAAGCAAAATACAAGACATTAGATGTTGTATCACCCAAATAGTGGATAATAAATTACCATTCACATCATTGTTAGAGAAGTATATTAAGTTTGAATAGAATTAACAAATTGTGAAATGGCATTTGAGGACATGAAAAATATTGGAGTTGCATATCGAAGGGAAATAATATCAATCTTCCACAATTTTATGTATAAGGTGTTAGAAGACTATGTGGATGATATCTTTGTAAAATCTAAATGATGGCCAGATCATTTAAGAAAAAAGAGGTAATCTAAAATGCACACAAAGGCATAATAACCTAAACACATATCCACCCTTAAGCTTCACCCCTACACATCACCTTGCCCATTATCCACATGGGGGCTTGAACTAGTAGGTAAAATTTCCCTAACCTCTTTTAAAGGGAATACATTTATTATTATTGCAACAAACTATTTTAGAAAATGGGTTGAACCAACACCATTAAAGGTCACCACTATTGCTAATATTTGTAACTTCATAACAGATAAAATCATTTTTAGATTTGGCTTGCCATCAACTATTATGACAAATAATCATACATCATTTAAGAATAAAAATATAAAGAAACTATTCAAACAATTTTATAAACAATTAAAGTTCTTGATGGCATATTATCAATAGGGTAATAGACAAGTTGAACCCATTAATAAACTATTTTAACAAATCTTAAGAGAGATGATTAACAAAAAAATTTGTAATTAACATACACAACTTGTTCTTGTATTATGGGCATACTATACTAGAATACATACTTCTACTAGGTTCAAACCTTAATATTTGGTTTATCGTACAAAGGGCATAGAGCCTCTCAAGATTGAGATTCTTATCGTTGTGTGTTTCCCTCTATGACATCATTGATGATTATACATATAGAGAACAACATCCACAAGAACTCAAAGCCCTTGATGAGAAAATGGGTAAATACATTGGTTAGTTTATACGTATTTTAGATACAATTAAGATAGACATATAACAAAGGAATCATTTAATGAGACTTACAAATTGGAGATTTAGTGCTTTGTGAAAATCTAAATAATCCAAATATGAAAAGTACTTAAGATTTAAGTTTTGACCTAATGATATTGAATTGTTCGTCATTACTTCCTACTTTGGATCTAATGTGTCTGTCCTTCCCAATCATAATAGGACATTGGTCAAAGGCCTAGTCAACATCATGCACTTGAAACAATGTTATTGTTGATTCCTATAGGTGGTGATGCCACTTTATGTTGATCATCATCTTTTCATACCCTTCTATTTCACAAGCTTCATGGTGCTATTATGTCCATCTTGGGGTATCTAGCTATGCTTCTACCTACATGTTCATATTATTTCATATCACTTATAGCCTTTCATGCTTATTTATTGATGTGAAATACACTATTTCTTGTTGCATGATTCTATTAGGCCATTTAGGGCTTATTCTTTTCATAACCATGATCTTACATTTATGCTTATTTTAAGTCACACTAGGGGCACCATGTTATTCCCCTTCACATTTACACTAGTATTATCATATATTTACACACAATGTAGAGCATCATGCATTCCTCCCACTTCATAGCACGATATTATTATTGAAATTCATTTAACATGGATGGGGAATTGGCTTCTCCCTTCTCATCCCACACTATCTTGCATTTTAGATACAAATAAGTAGGGAATCTATATGTTCCTCAAGCCTTATCTCGATGCATTTGGAAAATTGCACTCTTCACTTCCTCCTCATATGCAAGGGCCAATAACACCCTATTATCCTCCTTGCTAACCAATTTCAAAATATTATTTAAAAGAGGGCTCATAATATCTTGTATATTAAATGCTCCATCCACTATGAGAAGATTTTAAAAATGTAAGATTTCCATCATTTGAATTTCTTTAGCTTAGAAATGGTGGAACTCTCTTCGACCTTAATTGTAGAAATTTGATTTCTACATCTTTGAACCTTGGATAAATTGTGAAAAAGTTCAGTTTGAATCACCTTCCGCTAGCCAAATTTCTCTTGAATTGGACCTCCAATAAATTTCCTCTCTCGCAAGGATTTAAACATGTTTTTCTAATAGGCCATTTTCTTTTAAGCGATATTTTTACAACATCCCATGTGAGATTACTTCTTCATTAAGAGCTTATAGTTCAATTTCAATCTATTTTATTTCCTCAAAAATATTTTTGAAGGTGGTGCAATTCCATTCCTTTGAACACATTTTGATGAATCCAATATTTTTCATAAAATAAAACATCTTGGAGCACTTTTGTATTTTGGCCTCAAACTAACCAATGGTTAATTAGTATCAACCGGATATCCTTACATCAAAACCACATTATTTCAAATTTGAGTGAGTTTTTTCTCATAAAATTATTGCCAAAGCACTTTCTCTTCATTTGTAGCATTTGCTTCCTCTTATCATTTATCTTGACTAAACATGTTCATCAAGAGTAAGTGCATGAGATAAATAATATTATTTCTTTCCCAAAGGTATGAAATGAACCTTTTAGTCTCAATGGCAAACCATTTTCTTAAAAATCATTTCACCAAAGCCTGTGATGACATTTAATGGTCATTCACTCTTTCCATGCTTCAAGTGTTGGGATTTAGTCTTAAATTTATTCATTATGTTCAATTTTTTTTTATTGATACTTCCACTTGTCTCACCATTAATGATAGTCAATTGGTATTTTCATGCCTATTTGATAGGGTTGTCTTCTTTCCCTCATCTTTTGTGTGTTAGTTGCAAAGGATTTGGCTACTTGCTTTTATAGAGGCATGCCAAAGTATTTCCCTTCTCGATACCAACCAATAGCTTGTCAATGATCACTTCGCCAATTATTCTTTTTTGCTCTCTTGGAAGAAGAGGAAATGTCAAATACACTTTGCAATGTATTGACACTTTTTGATTAGCTTTAGTATCTAAAATATAGTGGTAAAAATCCCAATGCTACCATCAATCTATTTTTTCCAAGTCTTTCAAGTTTAAGGCATTTTACTAGAAATAGATTGATCATGTTGAGATCTTCAACTTTCTTGGAATACCTTAGTTTTTCGTTCTTCTTCTTCTATTTGGTGATCAATTTTTACTCTCGATTGCTTCAATAGGAAACCAAACCTATTTCTCTTGTTGGGAATTTTTAGGTTATTCTAAGGTGAATCTTATAACCACTCGTGTTTTATGGGCTTCTCTTCCTTCCTACCATAAACTTGAAAATTTATTCAGGAAATTTTATGTGCTTCTTCTAACTAGGGAAAGAGATTTCATATAATTTCTTGAAAATCCTATTGTCTTCCTCATGAATCTAGAGGGTTAAATCTTAGTGATACCCATCACTAAGGGTTGGATCCATGAGGTAAATAAATTATTAGAGTGCTTGAGGGAAACAAGGCTTGGAAAATCTTGTTGAATGATACAACATTTCTTTTGGGGTGTTTCATGGTGGATAGGCTTGGATAGGGCTAGGTTTCCAATCTATTCTTAGTTTGAAGGAGCTTGTGCAAAATCAAGGAAATTTTGTTGCCAAAAAGGATATGGAAAGCTTGGTAAACTATTAAATATTGGTTAATCTAGAATAAGAATGATTTTATAAATGATATTTATATCAACCAACACTCTATTTAGTGGTCCCTTATGATCACTTTCTTGGTTTGACCTTTAGCCAAAATCCCATGGATTCATGGTCTTAATGTTTTCATAGAGGGATTTGATCCATTTAGATAAGTATTCCAAATACACCAAAAATGGTTATCATGGTCTAAAAACAAGGTGTCATACAAGATTTCCAATCAAAATTTTGAGTCTTTCCAAACAATTGCAGGGTTGGTTCATCTAGAAATGCTTCACAATAGTGGGGTTAAATGAATTAGATCCTTGTGGAAAAAATGGAAGTGGCATCCTAATACCCCCTTTTCTAATTATAGGCCCTGTAAAGGTTATTCATTGATTTCTCCACATTTTCTCATGGTTTGAAAATGCAATCATAGATGGGTTTGTAATCCATGACCAATGTTAGGCAATAAAGTTTTAGGTAGTTTGATTAGCCATTTTGGAGCCCAAGATTGCTCATTTTTCTTGGTGTATTTAGTGTCTCCCCATTGGCTCTAATTTGGTTCACTTGATTATTGCTAATCTCTATTCTCCTTTTCGTGGACATCTAAAAACACTCAAGCACCTCTTAAAATTCTACTCATGGCTGAAGCTTCTTAGATTTAGGTACATGATTTCTTTGGGCCTTTTAGACCCAATCTCTTTTCTTGGCACATGATTCTTCTTGGTGATTGACATGAACATTAGCTAATTTCACCTAAATTTGGTATTCTCTTGGAGTGTATATTTCATTTAGTATTTGAAAGATAAAAACCCAACTCTTTTCTAGGAGTTTCTATTGATTATCATTTTTCTTTATATACTAAGTCTACGATTCACTAAAATGTTCTTCTATAGATGTAGGTGTAAACTAATAAGGTTGTCCTAGAAGTTACCTGTTTGTAGACTCTTATTGAGTACTATGTTAATGCTCCTTGTATTGTTGCATGCATGTCGACCCCTTCTCACAGGGCTCCATCTCCTCCATATAGATGTGTAGATGGTCCCAAAATGATGTAATTTTTATGACTTCTCAACCGCATAATAGGGGTACCTTAGGTTGGCCAGACAACGACAAGGTCCCTTAGTTGAGTTTAGCTATCTCTCTTGCAAGAAATGACACATTGTAGTGAGGAAAAAATGAAGAATAATTCATTATTGATTGTGAAGTAATTCTTGATAGTCAAGACCTTTTATATAGTTTGGAGAAACCCTTTGATCATGATCTACCACTTTCTCTTGCTAGGTCGATATCTCTCATTACTTAGAAGTTTGATTATAGTGGTGTCTCTATTTAAAGCTCCACTTTATGTATTCACTATATGATTCCATTCCACTCGCAGTTTTACCATTTAGTGAAATATATCTGTTTTGTAAAGTAATCTAATAGACACTCATTAATTTAGAAACAAAAAGAAAAAATATTCTCCAAATCTCTAAAGATAGGAATAAATAAAGCTAATTATTTTAGTATATTAGGCAAAACTCATAAAAGTAATGAAAAAGTGTAAGAATAAAAGTTAAAAAAATTGGAGACACTATTGTATTTTGGTTTGTTTTTGAGTGACATTTTTATAGTTCAAATATTATATTTATGGAGATAATAATTAATTTTTAACAGTCAATTTATTTTAGAAAATTTAAAAAGTATTTTTTTTAACATTCAATTTATTTTAAATTTTTTTAATACTATTATTTTTTAGTGAGATAATTTTTTCATGGTATTAATATTGTTAAAATTGAAGCTTCAATAATTCAATAGAAATTTGAATCTTAAATCTCAAGAATAACAAAACATTAATCATATTTTTACCAATAAATAGTATTAAAATCTTTTAACATAAAAGAGGGGTAAAAATTTATTAAAACACCAGAAAATTACATAGCAGAGTCATTACAAAGCCTTATCCAGCTCCACCAAATGGTCCAACTGATGAGACAAATCAGGGGGTAACTGACCCCGATCAACCAAATTCCAATCATGAAAATGATCAGAAGCCCATTTAGCCAAACAATCAGCAACAGCATTCCACTCCCTAGGAATACGAGTGAAAGTAACAAACTCAAGAGAAACACAAAGATTGAGAATTTGTTACACCAAAGCCAAAAGCAACTAACATCATCTAACCACCCGCCATTCAGTAAGTTCACCACAACCTGGAGTCAAATTCATTAAATAATCCTCGCTTACCCCAATTGGGTCGCCACGCCCACGCCAAGAAATTGCCTGAAGCCTCCATAAGATTATTAGTATGAAGACCCTTATAAATAGAGAAAATGAATTGAACATCCCCAGAACTATCCCGACCAACACCACCAATACCAGCATGACCAGGGTTTCCACGAGAAGAGCCATCCGTGTTAATTTTTAGGGTGCCTTGAGGAGGAGGAGACCATCTTCCCTCCCTATTCACCTTCGGAGTTGGATGCCTACACCTATTGTGCATAAGCTGCCGATGCGAAGGAGGAAGATGAAGGCGGTTGAAACAACCAACATTAGAAGGAGCAGCCGGAACAGACAAATCACACTTAGCCGTGATCGTTTCTCCCACAAAATGCAAAATTTTCCACCACAAGCGAGGGGCTCCCATCAGCACATCCTGAAAAATCCGCCGATTCCTCTCCAACCAAAGATTCCAAATAATGAGGGAAGGGCCAATTGCCCAAGCAGCTTGAAGAAAGGAGGTAGAAACAGGGGCCCTACTCCCCCGATCCACAAACTCAGCCAAAGAGGAAACATGCGTACAAGGCACATTCCACACCTGCCACCAACGATGCCAAATCTCTCGAGCATAGGAACATTGGAAGAAGAGATGAGAAGCACACTCCTCAGCATCACGACACAACACACAACAAGAGGGACCCTGGAAACCCCGCTTGCATAAATTATCCCAAGTAAGACACCGGTTTTGAGCCACCAACCACATGAAGAAATTGCACTTGGGCCAGGACAACTTATACCAAACATACTTCCACCAAGGGACCTCAATAGCCCCAAACAACTGATGACCCAAATGCTTATAGCCAGAAGACACAGAGTACTTCCCAGACTTATTAGAGCCATCCCAAGCTAAAATATCAGGTCCCCTCAACGAATTACAAGCCCGGGAACCCAAAAGTTGAGCAAGCTCCCGCCTATCCCCCTCAGAGCCCCCAGGAGGCCACTTAGACGGGTGCTTCCAGCGAAAAGAGACAACAGAGCCACAATGCTCAGCAATCTTGTAATGCTCTACGGTGTCCCAACTAGCAGCAGTAAAAACATCACAAAGGGATTGAAGATGAGGAAAAGCAGAAAGAATAGGTGGGTGACCATCCCAAGAATCCCACCAAAATAGAGCCTGTGATCCCGAGTGACAGATCCAAAAAAGTGCCCGCTTAATCAACTGAGCTCCCACTTTCAAAGTAGACCAAATCATAGAACCACTCCCCTCCAGAGGATAGCGAGGAACCTCATAAGAAGCAACACCATGAAGATACTTATAGTTAAGAACACGGGCCCACAATTGGTGTTGATTATTACACCAGCGCCAGTAAAGCTTCGCTGCAAGAACTTTCCCATTTAAAATAGAAGAGTGTAAACCAAGACCACCCTCCTGCTTTGGTCTACACATAGAATCCCATTTAACAAGGCTCCACTTAGAAGTCATCAAGTTACCACTCCAAAGGAATTTCCGAGAGAGAGCATCAAATTCCCGAAGGAAATACATAGGGGCCGATTGGACAAAACACCTGTAGATGGGCAGGGCCTGGATAACAGACTAAAGGAGGGTAACTCTAGCAGCAGTAGACAACCATCTATGAGTCCAATGTGTTATCTTCTTCCTCAACTTATCAAGCAACATCTGCCAAGAAGATCTGGGTTGATGCCCAACGGCAAGAGGAATCCCCAGATAGACAAAGGGGAGAGATCCAATTTGAAACCTCAAAATAGCAGCAATCCTCCTCTGGATGGCCAAAGGAGTATTAAAGAAAAAATAAGAAGACTTCTGCTCATTAAATTTCTGACCCGAAGCAGCAAGGTAGATGTCCAAAGCTTTCCTAAAGGAATCAGCTTCACGGAGACGAGCAAGCCCCACAAGAGAAGTGTCATCCACAAACTGGAGGTGAGAAAGAGTAGGCAGACCCATCCCCCACCGCCAACCATGAATCCCACCTTGAGAGACCCGAGATTTAAGAAAGCGCCCAAGCCCTTCAGCCATAAGAATAAAGAGATAGGGAGAAAGAGGATCCCCCTGACGAAGACCCCTGGAAGCACCAAAAAGCTCAGAAGGTTCCCCATTCACAATAACTGAGAAGGAAGAGGAAGTCACACAACTCATAGTCCAACTGACCCAATCAGAAGAAAACCCAAAGGCCAACAGAATCTTCTGAAGGAAACTCCATTTAACTCTATCATAAGCTTTAGCCATATCCAGCTTGATGAACATAGATCTTTCCTTAGAGATCGCCATGGAATGAATGACCTCCGAGGCGATCACCACCCCATCCAGAATCTGACGACTAGCCACAAAACCCCCTTGTTCCTCTGAGATAACAACAGGTAAGCAAGATTTAAGCCGCTTTGCAATCAGCTTCGTAATAATCTTATACACCACATTACAGAGCGCAATAGGTCGGAAGAAATCAAACCTATCAGCACCCTCCTTCTTAGGAATGAGGACAAGAAAAGTAGCATTCAAGGCCCGAAGCATCTGCTTGTTATGAAAAGATTCCCGGACAACCTCCACCAGATCCAACTTCACAATTTCCCAAAACTCTTGGAAATATTCAATAGGGAACCCATCAGGGCCAGGAGCTTTCCCCTTGTTCATCCCAAAAACAACCTCCTCCACTTCAGACAAAGTAATCGGGCGCATAAGAGAAGCATTCAACTCATTAGAGACCAAAGAAGGAATACAAGAAAGAATCATATTATCCTCAACATCAAAAGGAGGAGAATCCTCAGTAAACAAAGAGGAGTAGAATTGGTGAGCTTCTCTAGATAAATCATGTTGTGAGGATAAAACTAAGCCATCAGAATTAACAAGAGAAGAAATATAACACTTATTCCGACG
>VDFB02290404.1:0-29009 GCA_007258455.2 Sequoia sempervirens | reverse complement strand
GACTGCTTTATATTTAAGTTATATCAATCGCCTCTTCATTCATAGCCTTTTTTATTTTACCATTTTTTTCTATTTTGTGATTTTTATATCTTATTATTTTGTACAATAAATGGATTAAAATTGTGTGGGCAACCGATGATTTGGTTGTGTATTGTGAAATATCCCAACCAATATCTGTGCAATTTTTCTGATTTTATGACATAAAGTGATGCCCTAATTTCTGTTTTTTTTATGTCTGCTTAAAACCCTAATTTGCTGATGCAATTTTCTGAGTTTATTTATGCATGAACAACAGTATATTTTCATCTAAACAATAGCCAAATTTATAGCAGATCACAACAGCATGAAACCATTGACATAATCTGTCAAATATCCACCAATATGAACCAGAATTTCTGATATTTAATCTCCCCATTTGTTGCTACAACTTGAATGCAATTACAAAATGAATTGGGCTTCAAACATGCCCAACAAAATGAAGAAATTGATGCAATGTATATAGTTTCCTATTCTAACCCTAGCTGGGCGAAATTGCCCCAGCCACAAAACTTGCAACTATATGATGAAGAAGACTCAAAAACCCTACCAAGCGATGCATTGGCTTGTTGGACTGCTGATAGGGTTTTGCAACCCTAGAAGTTTGAAGAATAACCTCTGACTTGCACAATTCACCCCTTCCACTAGATGACTAAATGCTGATGTAAAAACTGAATGTGATCCTAGCAAAAATCACCATTGAAGCTCAATTGAACCTTTGTCATGAAGTCCTCTATTGAAGAAGTTAAGATTTTGTCCAACTCCTTGATTCTCAAGGGTTTTTGTCCTTAGAATTCACCAAAAGCAGATCAGAATGGTAGAAACTGATCTGATGATCATCCAAATGCCTCCAAATGATCAAGCTGTATATCAATCTCCTTATACCTTCTAATGTGGCCGATTGAGCTCTAGGTGCCAAAACTTGCAAACCAATTTTTTTTTAAATCTCTTTCTTGGGCACCAACTTCCAAATTTATTTTATTTTATTTATTTTTATTCACTTCCTTATTTCTCAAAAAGCCCACCAAAATAAATATGTGTTAAAATATTTTGGGTGCCAAAAATCCAAATTAAATATTTTTCTCCTTTGCCAAAATCCAAAATTAATAAAATATTATTCCTCTTAAATTTTCTTTATTTGCTTGAGAAGGGACATTACAATCCTCCATTCTTGAAATTGCTTGTCCTCAAAGTATTGTCAAGTGTACCACCACTTCATCATACTACATCAAAATTTAAAGGATGAATGTACCTTATGGATCTATCAACACCCACTGGCTCTCCAACTTTGAACGTTTCCTCACGAATGTGCAAGATGCCCTTTGTAGGAGCATAAAAGAACATATCAACCTCTCTTATGTTGTTGATATCTATCTAAACAACAACCTCCTGATTGAAAGTTAGATCCAAGTGAGTGCAAATGCTATCGATAATGTCATATGATGATAGAGTATCATCCATATGCCATCCACCAATGATGAAGAGGTGATCCAAACCTCCCCAAAACAACCAAACAGCTGCTATCCTCCAAGTGGCCTATAGGATTTCCATGTGCAACACGGCGGAACAGTCATCTCCTATCAAAGTATGGGGTGGATCCCCTTGAACTAGGGCAGGGAAGCCAAGATCCTTGTGCTTTTTTAACATCACTAAGACATAATCCAACTGGAACACAAGCATTACATTAGTAACTCAAAACCAAACATCATAGCAATACTTCCATACCTTGCGTCAAGATTTAGCTTCATCTCCCAAGTATGCCCAACAAAGGCAAGTGCTTCTATGTTATGCATCACAAATCTCTGAACTAGGGCAGCCTCCAATACTACCAAGGAGTCAATATGATAGAATTGCACTTTGTTATTGGCCAACTCTCTGTCTTTGAGGAAGACCAATGAATCACCACAAACTAAATCACTTATGACTCCCTCACACTAGTGGCTGATCCACTAAGCGTATGCTCAACTACTCTAACATCCTCTAGGGTTTGGGTCTTCAAGGGGCCCTCAAACAAAAGCAAATAACGATGCAAATCAGGCACACGAACAAAATTTTCTGAATTATGCCTTTCCCCTTGTCCACCCAAATCTGCATACCCTTTTTGTTTGCTTTCTTCAAGAGACCTTCCTTTTACTTGCTCCATTGCTATGCCTTCCTCTCTTGGAAGAAGTAGAGATCTAAGGTGTGACTCCCTTTGCCTCTTTGCTTGATCTAGTTGATTGCAATGTTCCTCAACTTCTTGCAAGGGCTGTTTTGCTCGGGCAGCCAACATCTTTGCTCTCCTAGCCCTTTGCAACCACTCATTACACACATCTTGTGTTTTTTCCACATCCTTCATAGTATGATATGCAAAATCAAACCTTTGTGGCTTGGATCAACCACACATTCCTCATTTTAAATACTCACATCTTGAGTGCTGACCTTGGTGAATCTCTCAACACGATTCCCTCATGTAACATGGCTGCTATCTCATGGTTATGCACAGAAATATGACTGCTGTCATGAAACAGAAAATCAGAATTTACACCATACCTATTTGCAGCATCTTCAAGGGACTCAATCAAATCTTCATCGCGACTCAATCAAATCTTCATCCTTGGCTAGTTGTCCATCGCCAAGTGATGATCCAAGAGGTGCATCTAGCTGAAAGTTGCACCCCCTTCTAGTTATGATAAGGCTGTCCCGAACCTCCATTCTCTTGGCTATTATGTCCTTGGGTAGATCCCTTTTGATAGCTTTCAGCACTATTTGCTTTCCCTTTGATGTGAACTCCATCCTTTGGAAGTCTTGAACATATTGACCAAGTGATTGTAGCCATTGGACTCCTAACACAATCTCGGTTCCACCTATGCCGACTACATAGAATTCATCAACCATTGAATAGGCATCCAATTGAATGCTCAATTGGGGTATATTCTTGATGCAATTCATTTTTAACCCATCTGCCAACATGACACTGAATCTTGGAAATTCTTCTATTTGCAACCCTTTCTTAGCCACAAAACCCTTATCAATGAAATTGTGTTGCACCACTATCTGCTAAGCATGAGATCCATTTCCCCCTCACAACTCCCCTCAAGTAAAAGGGATGTTACTTAGGGATAGCTAAAAGAAAAGCAATGGTACCTTGTGCCTTAGTATCAAGCTCCAACCGTGGTGCATGATCCTCATTGCTATCTGAACTAGTGTGTTCAACTGCCTTGTCTCCACATCGAAAGTGACTTCTATGAGATGTAGTTTGCCTTTTCCAAGGCATCTATGACCCGGCTCCCATGGTTCTTTGCAAGAGAAGCAAAGCTTTTTCCTCCTCAATTCATTTCTTGACTCATTGTCCATCCTAGGGGGTATGGACTTAAGCTGGTTAACTCTTCTCTGAATTGATCTATCCTCTTTAAAATCTTTCTTTGGTGGCTGAAGTGGTGGAGGAGTAGTATCAAGCTCAAGAGCAAGCTGAATAGCATCATCAAGAGTATTATGCTTATGTGTCTTCACCAAACCCTTCAACTTATCATTCAACCCTTCCACAAATAGCATTGTCACCCTTTTCTCCGTCATCAAGTATCGTAACAGCAATCTGTTGGAACTCATTAATGTACGAGTCCACATGCCCCACTTGCCTCAATTGTGCCAAATCTTTGTACTAGACTTCCACCTCCTTCTTATCAAACTTGGCGATGAGTTTGTTAGTGAACTTCTCATAAGAATGGATCATATTATGGTTTTGAGTCACAAGCCCATGATGCCACCAATCATAAGCTACTCCTTCAAGTTGCATAGTTGCAAACTGAATTGCATCCTCTTTCGTCATAGGTTTGAGCTTCAAAAATGTATCTAACTTGTGAACCCATGCTCTAGCACTTGTCTTGCAGTCAAAGTGTGGGAGAGGAACTTTATTTAATGCTTCCTTGTACACCTTGTATTGTTTTTGAGGACGCCTTCCTTGCTTTTTTCTCTTCTTATTCCTTTGCTGGTCCATGTATTGATGTAGGTTGATGACAGCCCTAACCGCCTTTGGAAGCTCCATATACTCATTATAAGCAAGCATTATGTCATCCTTAACATGGGTGTCTTCTTCTTCCTCGAGTGTAGTCTACACAAAAGTAGGCCGAAAGGGCCTATCCGATACTGTAGTAGTGGCTCTTCCGATGTAGGTAGCTGCTCTACCCATGTTGTTAGCACTGTCGTTTGCTCTTTGGGCTTGCTGATCAACCCTCAAATCTCCAAGTGTAGCCACTAATTGATCTTGGAAAGCTTGCAACATCTGAGTTTGTTGCTGGGCAAAAGCATGCAAGAAGTCTCCTCAAGGTCAATCATTTTGCCTTGAACTATCTTCACCCATTTCTTCTTGCTGTCTTGTTCTTCTATGGCAGTGAAACTGAAAGGGTGATTGCATAAAAGACCCTCAGGCTGGCAGGATCCAAGCTCCAATAACTCTGAAGTATCCCAACCAATATTTGTGCAATTCTTCTGATTTTTGTGACATAAAATGATGCCCTAATTTCTGATTTTTTTATTTTTCTTAAAACCCTAATTTGCTGATGCAATTTTCTGAGTTTATTTATGCATGAACATCAGTATATTTTCATCCAAACTATAGCCAAATTTATAGCAGATCACAACAGCGTGACACCATTGACATAATCTGTGAAATATCCATCAATATGAACCAGGATTTCTGATATTTGTTCTCCCAGTTTGCTGCTACAACTTGAAGAAGCAACTCTAAAAACCCTACCAAGGGGTGCGCTGGCCTGCTGGATTGCTGATAGGGTTTTGCAACCCTAAAAATCTGAAGAATAACCTCCAACTTGCACAATTCGCCCCTTCCACTAGATGCCTAAATGCTGATGCAAAACTGAATGTGATCCTAGCAAGAATCACCATCGAAGCCCAAGTGAACCTCCATTGAAGAAGCTAGGATTTTGTCCAACTCCTCAATTCCTAAGGATTCTTGTCCTTGTAGAATTCCCCAAAAGCAGATCAGAATAGCAGAAACTGATTTGATGATCATCCAAATGCCTCCAAATGATCAAGCATGCATATCAATCTCCTTATATCTCCCAATCTGGCCGACCTCAGCTCTTGGTGCCAAAACTTTCAAATCAAAATTATTTTAATTTATTTATAAGTCTCTTTCTTGGGCATCAACTTCCAATTTTATTTTATTTTATTTATTTTTAATCACTTCCTTATTTCTCCAAAAGCCCACCAAAATAAATATATATGTTAAAATATTTTGGGCACCAAATGTCCAAATTAAATATTTTTCTCCTCCGCCAAAATCCAAAATTAATAAAATAGTATTCATCTTAAATTTTCCTTATTTCCTGAGAAGGGACATTACATATTGCGACTAATTTGTTCCATTGTTGAATGCTTGATGCCTTTGATAACATAAATTTCATTAATCTTATGTATTTAGTTGGGCTGATCTGTCTTGGGCAGTAGAATGCATCTGAATGTGCCGGAGATTGCAGTGAAAATTGTCACGGAATTTCTTCTCCTAAGAACATTATATAACAGGTCAAAGTTCTGAATCCAGAGAGTTTATTCTTTACGAATATGCTTGGAAAGCTACAATTTTGAATGCAAACTCTTTCCCTGTTAATGTAATTTTCATCTTTTTTTTAGCCTTTGGTGAGAATTGAAAACAAAGATATTAGTCAATCCCTGTTTGCCTACGAACTTTTCATATTGCTATGTTTCTTGATAAACAATTCACTTTTCTATGGAGAAAGTTGGAATCATGCTGTATTTGAACTAATGCCGTTCAACTGTGCTGCTATATGGAGATCAGATCATATTAAGACTTGTTTACTTAAAGAGTTGATAGGGTAGGAATTTAAAATATTATATATGCAGGCAATTTTATTTAGAAGAATGCTTGTCAAATGTTGCGTGTATCCAATTCGTTAGTTGGTGTGCTTTCACTGAATTGTTTTTTTGAATTATATTTAATGTTTTATATTCCATCCATCCCGTCTGTAATGAATAATATTTGATTTTTTTTTTTTTATTGAATATGCATAGTAATACAAAGAGAATATAATTTTTGATTTTTAAGTGTCATTTGATTAATAATTGTTTAATATTGTGTTAATTGACTTTTGCCTATTTTTAGTGCTTATAAGATCTCTCTGAGTAGGCATTTATAGAAATGACAACTTATTTCTTCATTACACTTAGGCTGTGGTTTCATGGAGGCGGGGTTCCTAAAAAATTCAGTGGGTGTTCTTAAGATTTTTAAGAATATTTTAAAGTGGGTGGTTTCATGAATTTTTTATTGCAGTTTAAGTTCTAATATTTAGGAAAGCTGCTGGACGCATCAAATTTATGATTTTGCATATTCATTGATAAGTGGCAAGAAATTTCAGCAAGAAATTCCCCTATCTGTGGCAGGGGAAATTTCTAACCCCACCTAAAATGCACCTGCTTAAAATTACAAGCTACAGAAAAAGATCCTAATTAATTATGGATCATTTTTTATAAAACCTCATAAGACCCACCTTTCATAAAAATAATTCCTGAAGCCCCTCCATAAGACTGCCATGGATATCCAACTAATTCAATTCTACAACCCATCCAGTGTTGCAATACCTCTATGCATTCTTTATTTGGGAAGGAAGGGTGAATGCTTGTTGTTTGGACCTTTTGCCCTCTTCTCTCTTTCTATGTTACATAGCTTTTACTGCATGTAAACTATCGAAAGCTATAAGACTAACCAACGTGGGATTAACTGAAAAGCTTTTACTGCATGTTATAAGATTTGTATGCATGTCTATTAACCTCTCCTACTTGGTGAGGACTAGTGCTGTTGTGTTGATGGGTTTTGTAAACATTGGTTTAGGTGAAGTTTTAACATAAATTTGAATGTAAACTGACTCAACTGTAGTGATGACTAATTTTGATTCTTTGCATATATTATGTCTTAACTGAAGACCGCAAAACAACTGCCGAGTCTTGTAGCAGTCCTTTACCATTTTCTCTCAATAATTGGATGCCTGTGACTTCAGTGTTTAGCAGAAATGGAAAACTAATCTTATTGATATAGAGGATGTTTTGAAAAAGATTGCATGTTATTAGAGTTGTATGCATGTCTAGTCTTGTAGCAGTCCTTTACCATTTTCTCTCAATAATTGGATGCCTGTGACTTAAGTGTTTAGCAGAAATGGAAAACTAATCTTATTGATATAGAGGATGTTTTGAAAAAGATTGCATGTTATAAGAGTTGTATGCATGCCTACTAACCTCTCTTACTTACTGGGGACTAGTGCTGTTATGTTGATGGGTTTTGTAAACATTAGTTTAGGGCAGATTCTAACATTTTTGAATGTAAACTGATTCAACCGTAGTGATGACTAACTTTGATTCTCTGCATATATTATGTTTTAACTGAAGACTGCAAGGCAACTGTCGGGTCTTGTAGTAGTTCTTTACCATTTTCTCTCAATAATTGGATGCCTGTTACTTTAGTGTTTGGAAGAAATGGAATTGTAAACTTCCTTAAAAGGCTTTTAAAATTGACATCTGCTTCTTCCAAACTTATTCTTGGGGGAGCGGGTGGGGTTATGCTTCTTGCCAAACTTATCCTTGGGGGGCCGAGTGGGGTCATGCTTCTAACATGTCTCCCTCTTTAAAATTGACATCGACTATCCATGAGTGTTTGGGTAGTCTGCTTTTAACATGATTTCCTCCTTGTAGAACTTTCTTAGTCCATGACGTAGTGTGTTATGGCGATATTGAATTAATTTGCCCCACACAAAACACAAGGTTGAAGCTATTGCACGGGAAGGAACCAATAAACAACTAATTTGAAATGAATACCTTTTAAAATCAATGATAAGAGTATTTTTGTTCATAGAATTAATAAGTGAGGAACTCAACCTGGAACAGTTGTTCATTTTAGCTGCTAATGACCTGTAGTGATATAACAACTTTTGTTGACTATATCCACGGGAAATGATCTGCACTTGATGTTAAACACAGGTTTGAAGCGCTTGCTAGGAAAGAAACTAACTAATAAATAGTTACAAATGTCTAGATTGAAAATTGAAAGAAGAGTTCATTGCTTTTTGTTTCTTCGAGGGCATTTTTTAAGGTTTAAATTTGTTCTGATTTTTACAAAATTTCTCAGTTCATTTATAACATTTCCTCAATAGCTCAAGTCTACATGTCATGGTTTGTTGAGGGGCCCTACGGATGGATAACGCTTTCGTGGTCTAAGCGGGCAACTCTGAGTACAGCTATGGAATCTCGTAACTTTTATGAGAATTTATTGTAATAGTAAAGGTAATTGTGGTCTCCTAATGTTACGATGTCAGATTTTAGCCTGGATGCAGACTTGCCATATGGTGATATGTGAATGTTGTATACACAATTTTTGTGCATACCTGGTTTGTCGAGGGCCCTAGCTATGGAGTCTCACTTATATAGAATTTATGATAATAGTAAAAGCAGGTTGTGGTCTCCTAATTTAGGATATGGGAGGAAAGTTTTGTTATGTAATGAAATATTTTGCAAATATTTGATAATAATTGAAAATTATGCCATTTTGAGATATAATCTTCAAATATATCTAATGAGAACACAACTCACAATCTTATGATGATAAGTTTACTTTTAATTCCTATTTATACTTGATTATTCTTTGAAGAACACACTCTGCAATCTTCTGATGATAACTTTACTTTTAATTCCTATTTATACTTAATTATTCTTTGATTAGATTCATTTAGATACTTAAATATAACATAAACTTCAAATATTTAATTAATAATAATATAAAATAATTATATAACTTAATTATGATTTAAGGTAGTCACGAGTTGACTACTTATAATCTTAGTTACAGTTAAGGATTAAGGATTAAGCATGCTTCCCTCTTGTCAAATAAGTACTATCATCAATGCTAATTAAGTGTGGATTTTTTGGACGAATTCTTCTTTTCAATTGGTAAATTTTTCTATTGATTAAGATAGTTGATGAGTGTTTTAATCTTTACCTTTATTGTGCGTGTGAATAATTAAATATGGGCTCAATATGTTTTTTTTATTATTTATTATTTATTTTTGTTAATATTGTTTGCATAAGGGGATATTATGTCCAATAACTTTCTTCAAATGGGAAACATGAAAAAAATGGATGTATTTTTGATGTTGGAGGTGACTCAAGCTTGTAAGTGACATTGCCTATTGTTTGCATGTTGGCCATAACATTTTGGGGATAACTTGTTTTTTGTTTGTTTGTTACATGGACATTAATCTCAAGAAAACTTAGTTCCCAATTTTGAAACTTTTTATTTATTTATTTATTGTGGTGTTGGTTTGTTTGTTGCTTCATTTGCTAATGATGTATGTGTGTTTTCCATGGTTTGAAATATTGGTGTCAACCTCAATGTTCGATGTGATGGGCTAGAGGATGGTATCCATCTAGTGCTTAGAATTTTTTATGATTACATAAAGGAAAGTGTTATATCACCATGTTGCTAGTGGTGTCCCCTTCAAACCCTTTGTACTAAAACAACAAACAAAAAATCTTCATGGAAATGTATGAAGATAAGCATTTTTTGAATCATGCTTTCTCAGGATCTTGCATGGTCCATTTTTTTTCGTTTTTAACTTATTGTATGTTCCCACAAGGATCTTTTCCTTTGAAGTGAACCATGACTTCATTTTTAACTTGGATTTTTTTTCATTAAATTTTCGCTTTTGATTTGCCTTAGCTTTGTATTGAGAATCCTTTTTATTAATATGTTATCTCCCCCCTCTTGCAAGTTCTTTAAGTGCACAAAATCTTTGGCTTCAACATTGCTCTTTTTCTCATTTGCCCATCTTTCTCAACTCATAAGCATTCTTTAGACTACTTCCATGTACAATTTGGAATGGGGATTTATTAGTACTCTTGTTGATAAAATTATTGTATTCAAACTTCATCAATGGTAAAATCAAATCCCATCCTTTGGGTTTATCTCGCACTAAGCATTTCAACAGGTTGCCCCAAACCTGTATTCATCACCTTTACTCTAGCTTCTTAGTAGTTTGTGGATAACGCAAAAGTAAACTTCAAATTGGTCTTCAATTTCTTCCATAATGTCTTCCAAATATACCCAACAAATTTGTTATCTCAATTTGAAACTATACTATTAGGTAGGCCATGTCGTCTAACCACTTCACTCGAAAATAACTTTGCAATATGAATAACATCATTACTTTTTTGACATGGAATGAAATATGTCATCTTCGAGAATTTGTCAACCACCACATATATGGAATCATGTCCCCTCTATGTTCTTGGTAAACCAAGAACAAAATTCATGCTAATATCCCCTTTATGGGCTCTTTTGGTATAGGTAGCTTAATGATACAAAACCAGTATTTTGACTTACTTCCTTGGCCATTTTGACATACTTCTGCAAACTTTGGCTTTTTCACATCCTAGTGCAATTGAGGTTAGTAATAGTTTTCACTAACAAGGGTTTTGTCTCGCCCAAAATGCCCTTCCAAACCTCCACTATGCTTCTCCTTAATTAGGTTCTCTCTCATAGAACTCCTTGGAATGCACAACTAGCTTCATTTGAACATGTCTTTTTGGATCAAATAATCCAACCACCTCATCCTATCAACAGTGGCATGTTCCAAACAAGCTTTTTGAGCCTCGTCAAAGTTTGCATCCTTAAGATATAAATCTTTTGAGTTCATCAAATCCAACAACCTCTATCTTCATCTTTGTTAACAAAGTTTGACATCCACTTAAGGCATCTACGACTCTATTTGACCTTCCACTCATGTGCTTTAAAACAAAAGTATAACTCTTGTTGAAATCCAGAAGTGCTAAAACAAGTTGCTTTGTGACTTAAACACATCAAAACTCTTACTTGCTCTTGTAGATCACTTAAACTCTTTTCTATCCTCTCTCATCATTTCAATTATGGGTGCACAAATACTATAGAATTTTTTGATAAACGTTGTATAGAAGCTTCCCAACCCATGAAAAGATCTTCATAATACTCCTTGGTGTAGGCTATTTGAATGATAGCCTTTACTTTCTTTAGGTCCATCTTAAGTCCCTCAGTTGAGATGACAAGTCCCAGATATACCAATCCCTTCACAAAATTATATATTTTTAGATTAATATTTTTTTTTCCATCAATTGCTCAAAAAATATATGAATATGCATCAAGTGCTCCTCCAAAGACATTAAATCAAAATGTCATCATAATAAACTATGACAAATTTATCAAAAAGATCTTTTAATACTTTGTTCATGAGGTGCATGAATGTGCTTGGTGCATTAGTTATCCCAAATGACATGACTAACCACTCGTATAATCCCTCCTTGGTTTTGAAAGTTGTATTTCATTCGTCCCTTTATCTAATCTAGATATGATGATATCCACTCTTCAAATCTATCTTTGTGAAGTACTTGGCTCCACTTAATGAATCCATTATGTCATCCATCATCCACAACGAGAATCTATATTTGATTGTAATCTTGTTGATGGCTCAGAAGGTGATTCACATTCTCTATTCTTCATCATTTTTTGATGCTAATACTATAGGTATTGCACATGGACTCAGACTCTATCCAACCAATCCTTTCTTTAACAACTCTTGAATTTGTCTATTCATTTCCTCATTCTTTGTAGGATTCATTATATGGGTTGCCTTATTTGGCAATTTGGTTCCTGGTATTAGGTCCATTTGGTGACTTATCTTTCTCACTAGTGGTAAACCCTCAAGTACATTATCTAACACAATGTCATGAAACTCCTTCAATGGATTTGAGATCTCTATTGGTACATATTCTATTTTCCTCCTTGTTGATTTTAGGAATTAACACAAAGCAAACATGCTTGTGCTTCATCCCATCCAATTTTTTTTGGCCATCTACCAAACAAATTCTAGCATTACTACATACCTTATTTTTTACCTCTTTCAAAGTTTCAACTCATGATAAACTCTATCCTTTGTTAGGGAATAGGTATTAGCATAGCCATCATGGACAACATGACGATCAAACTACCACAACCTCCCTAATTAAATATGACATGCATCCATAGGCATGATGTCATAATACCTCATAATGGTAGTTCCCAATCTTGAATTTTACTAAACATTGCTCATTGACCAAAGTTGTATGGTCCTTTTGCAACCATGCAATCCTATATGGATGTGGATGCTTCACCCTTTCCAAATGCAACTTCCTAACCATCTCTTTTGAAACTAGATTATTCGTACTTCCACTATCAATAATCACATCACAACACTTACCTCCCGATTTACACCTTGTTCGAAATAAACTCTTCATTTGAATTGATTTTTCTCTTCATTCAATAAGGCTCTCTTAATAACAAGAGTCTCCTCTCTCTACATCTTTAGAATGCTCATATTCAACTTCTTCATCTGCATGTGCAATTGGTGCAATACCTCCAAGTTTTGTATTTTTCCTTCCTTGATGTTGTGGATAGTTGTATGCTCGATGTCCTTTGCATTTGAAACAAGTTCCTGAAAAGCCTCATCTTCCAGGTCCTTGCCTAGGTCTTTCTCTTCCTCTTACTCCACTATTATTTTGGTCATGAGGTTGGTAGGCATTATCTTCCTTTTGGTTCTAACTTGTGCCAACTTCTTCATTGTTCTTTTGATCTTCATTTTGTTCTCCATAAGGTTTTACAACAATCTTTCCACCACGACTTCTTCCTCTTTGTTTGTTTTCAAATCTTTTATTCAACTTCTCTTTAGCCTTCAAAGCAAATTGATGGACATTTTCAATGGTGGTCATTCTAACCAAACTCAACTCCTCTCAGATACTTATATTCAACCCTTCGATGTAACGAGCCACCTTCTCTTTGTTGGCCTTTGAATGGCCTATTTTGATGATGATTCTATGGAACTCCTTTGTGTATTCTTTGATTGTTCTATTTGATTGTTTCAAACTTTGCATCTTTCTCAACATCTCTAACTCATAATCAACAAGAATGAACTATTTTTTCAACTTATCCATCATTCAATCCCATCTTGTGATCTTTCCTTTTCCTCTTCTATTTATTTTTAACTGTACTTCCTTCCACCAGATATTAGCATGACCTTTCAACTTGGTTTTTGCAAACTTGACCCTCTCAAGATCTTCAATCTCCTCATACTCAAAGTACTCCATATCATTGATCCAATAAATCAACTCTTTTTTATTAAGATTTCCAAAAAATGTAGAAACTTTAATATTTGGCCTTTCTCCAATCTTGAAGAGGACCTTTAACAACCTAACTTGCTTAGGATCTTTTATTGCATCTTGTTCTTTTTCAAATTGTGCTTCTTTTTCAGCTTCATTTTCACTTTTATCTCGTCTTTGCTCAAATCCTCTATGTAGCTCCTTTTGAAGTGCTTGAACTTGTCTTTGTAGGGCTCTAAAACCCTCTTTTGATAAAACCATATTTCTTCCACCACCATGGTTTCTTCATGGAGGCTTTCTGATTACTTTTCTCTCAAACCGACAACCACAAGTTCTAGTGCAGACTACCTCACATTCAACAATCTATTTACACACTCAATGACTCTTGCTCTAATACCACTTAATGAAATATACTCTATCAAACCCTCGTACTAAAACAACAAATCTTTACAGAAATGCAAGAAGAATGCGAACAACTTATTGTTTCAACAAAATGTATTACACTATGAAACAACTTCAAACATAGGTCTATGACCTCTTGCTAGTTTATCTAGCTAGTTCATTTTCTACTTTATTCGTTTCTTAGCTGGTTATCCACTTAGGTTCTTTTCACACCTTATTACTTAAGTTTACTTAGGGTCCACATGGGATATTTATCACTTTATGTTTCATATCATAAGATTAAAACACTTGTCATAATCTTATGATATCTTATCCCTCACCTTGGCCTATATAACCAAGGGGTTCCTTTTGTAATCTCACACCATTCATTCCAATTCTCAAGCTCATAGAAGCTTTGCATTCCCTTGAGAGGAATACAGTTTATTTTTTCTCATCTATTATTTCTGTATTTGTTTTCCTTCAATCATTTGTATCTTGGGTATGCTATTTAGCAAATTTTACATGGTATTAGAGCAAAAATGAGTTATGAGTTAACAATATTTTAGGAAATTTGGAACTGTAGAGCAATTTTTTTCAAAGCATGAGTATGCTCTTCTTTTGCATCCTTGTATGATCTAGAGAGTCATAAAAGTGCGGAGAAGATATCAGTTTCTAGGAGAGTTCATACATTGACTTGCTAGTTGTAAGTTTTTTGAAGCTTTATGGAGAAATTTTAAGTTTGCCATTGAGTCTAGAGCAACTAAGAAAGTCAGATCTGCCTTTTATTTCGTCTGAATGGGACACCAAAGACCAGATCTATAGAAATTTGAAGTAGAAGGTTCATTGCCAAATCAAGCAAGGAACTGCCATTTTAGAGCATTCTGGATCAAATCCAACCCTGCTATTGCGTTCAAAAAATCTGAAAAAACTAAAATTGACTATAAATTTGTCAATTTTAGTTGAGTTTACAAATTTGTAATTTTTAATTTTTAAATAATTGTTTAAAAAAAACCAAAAAACCAAAATAATAATAAAAAAACTTTGGATATGAAGTACCTACATAGAGTCCCACACCCCGTAAACTTGTGGACCCATAGGTCCCACACCCCATTTATGGGGTGTGGATGGAGACTCAACTTTATTTGCCCACCCATAAATCTTTTAAGAAAGCTTTCAATTTATTATAAAATAAACTTTACTTTATTTAAAGCCCCACATTTAACTTCAATAAAGTTTTTGCAAAGTTTTATATTTACGATAAGGCGCCCTCAATGAAGTTTGCCGATTCATTTTTCTCTATCGACGGTCAACAAACGGATGCAAGACCATCTAAAATAGATCTTTACCGTTCATTATTTCTTCTCCTTTTCATGCATTTAATGTTTACACCCGGAGTTGGTGTACCTTGTCCCTATGCGTTGCAACCGCGTGGACGATAGCTAGGGTTCTTGTGTTAAAATATCTGCATTGCTCGGCACATTTTTCTCCTCTGCCGCTGTTGGTTTTCGCTCCTCCAAACTCTTCCTTGCTGGTATTGACCTTTGACTCCTCCAATTTGGCGAGCTGTAGCTTGGAAATAAGGTTTCGACGAGGGCTTTAGAGGATGTCTATTAAAATGAAAACTATGGCCAAGATTCTAACGATGAGCACACTTAGGTTTTAATTCTTTCTCGCTGGTTATGTTTTCCCTGATTCTAAAACTGTTTTGTTATCTGTGTGCAGGTTGGAAACTATTCGTTAGGGTGTCCTAATATTTCATGTAGGGAGAATGGTGGCAAAGGCTGTGGATTGTTGATTTACACCTACCAATTTCCAGTGCTGGTGTCTAGATGAACGAGGGATGAATCTTCCGGCCTGCGTTGCTCTCTTGTTTCCACACCCATGCCACCCTTAACATTCCTCAGATTCTTCAGGCTTTCTTTATTTCCTTCATTTTTGGACAGTGCTTCTTCAAGCATTTAGAACATTCAACCATTGACGGATCTAGCCATTACCAGTATCTCAGCGGGTGACATTTCAACACAAAATTGTGTCCAATATTCAGTGTGCCCTACCTTCAATATTCAACAACCAATATTGTATCGCAGCGTTGATGCTCATAATCAAACGACAGGTTTGTTACATGTTTAAATGGACATAGTAGCGCTTAATAGTAAAATCTATTAGCCTGACATCTAAGTTCATAAAAACCACCTGAAAGGGTTTGTGTCCAATATGCAGGGTCTGTGAAAGAAAGGGCATAAAAGCGGACGGCCAGTAAAAAGTCAGACTAAAACTGAACGGCTGTAGACGTTTCAATCATCTCCAAGCTTTGCAGAATCTTGAGGTAAGTCATTTGCCCTGTTTGATTTTTCTGAGGGAATAAGTAATAATTCACATGCAGAAGAATCAAGCTTTATATAGATCTTCCAACTCCACCGCAGGGGTAAATCCAGCACTTTTTTCCCTGTTAACTTAAGAACAAGCTAAAAGAAAAAAGATTCAAATGAAAACAAAGGCCATACATAATTAAAAGAAGTAAACAACCATTAACACTTCTGGGTTGCATGCTGCTTGCCTAATAGCACTTGTGCTGAAGCCGGGTGTCTCTCTGTCGTTCCCATTTCTTCATGCCAGTGACAAACACATCTTGTATGTCTTCAATGAAGTCAAATCCCAGATTCTTGTGCTTCAACAAATTCACAGCAGTTCCATGAAGTAATCTCTGTAGTTCTCTATGAACATTCAGCAGACCATATTCGGGATTTTGAGCTCCTCCTTCTCACTTGGGAAAAGGAGGACTTTTTGCTCTTTCTGTCCAAGCTTCCCCTTCTTGGTCACCACCACTTCTTTTTTGAAGACAATTCCACGATCTTCTAGACTAGAAAGACACACAATGACAAATAAATATCAGAGCTGATGCAATGCAATAGCTCGCCATTACAGAAGAAACTGTGTCAACATAAATGCTACTGAGAAGACAGATAGATTGCAGATAGAATAACACGAGACAAAATTGTTTATAAAGTAGAATTTCACATGTTATCAACTGCAAACAACTGGCCACAACCTATGCTTGCGATTGACATGTAAACGTTTGCACACTTCTCATGAAACAGATGTCTCTAACTTCACATTTAAATTTCCATTTTAATTAAATTTCCTGACAACCCTTTTTAACCCTTTTTAAGTATTTTTAAAGAGTGATATGGAATATACAAATAATTTCCCTTTTCCAACTCTGTCGTTTAAGCATTGAATCAATTTCCCTTTAGTTTTAGAACTTTTATTTATACCTTCGTTTAAGAAAGACTTATTACTTCTTGGTAAGTTTTATATTTTATATAATGTAAGTATATTATAATAAAATATATTATATGTAAGTTTCTTTGTTTAGTTTGTTGTTTATTATATTAACTTTATTTAAAATAAGTTAAACAAAGAAATTTATATATAATATATTTTATTATAATATATGTTTAATTATTTTTACATATTTTATATTTAATATATTTATTTATAATTTTAATTTATCTTTATGCCGGGCCGGGTGGAGACTATTAACAAGCGTTGTTGTTCAATGATAAAGTGACAACAGAGCCATTATTTGTAGTAAAATGCGAAGTTGCTCAAGATTGACTACAACTTGTATTACTCTATACAACTACAAAATGGCCAAAAAATGATGAACTACTGAGATTCACTTCCCCTGTTTCCTTGATCCCCAAAAAAGATGACTTCGTGGAACAGAGGAAATTACGATTGTTGATAGTATGATTTTTTTCTTTATACTTGTGCCTCTAGGATTTAATAAATGCATGAATTGAGCCTCAATTCTTAGTGCTTTTTCTGATTTTCTGCCTTTTTCCCTATATACACGTAGACCTTTAGGCATCAGAAATTAGTCTATTGTTGTGGTAATTTATGCTTACAACAAGAGTTTTATCATTAGCATGGACTGTTCCACAATTGGGATGGATTGCAGGGCCTATCGTAATGCTTGTTTTTGCTTCCATTATATTGTATTCCACTTCATTACTTGCTGATTGTTTTTGCCTTTAAAAAGAAAATTACTTGGTTAGGTTTATGTGATTTCAACTGAGAGAATGAAGCTGCACTCAACACTTGGATTGTAGCCAAATAATGATTGATCAGTAGCCTACATATAATTTATGGCAGAAACAGGGCCATTGGCCACTGGTCAATAAAATTACTTAGGCCAGTTTATGATTTCCAAAAACAATGTAGAGGTTTATTTTAAGAATGCAATGACTTCAACCTTAAATGTTGTACGTACACCATTTCCAAAGTGCTTTATTCACCAATAGAAAACAATTAGATTTAATCCAAGTTATGCCAAAGTTATTGTTGCAATGTGGAAGTTGTGGAGATGTATTGAATAAATATTTGAATTGCCTTCAAAACTACTAAAAAATGAAAATATTCAACACAGGTAAAATGCACAGATATGAAACAGCTCTCCAACACAGGAAAATGTTGTGTCTCAAAATATGATCAATGAGAGAGTTTTACTTTCAGTTCTAACTGCCACATGTAGGGATTCTATATTTTGTTTCTGCAAAAAAAATGTTTAATAGACTTTATATTAGATAATAATTGTGTACCATACATTGCTTGAAATTGGCTCGCTTACAAATTTTTTTATAGTGCTTTGGCTTCATTCCATAAAAATGGCTATGCGTTGTCACCAAACCATGGAAAATTTTCCACCAAACTCTGCCCATTTTTCTCATTGGCCTCCTTGACACCACTACACAATTGGTGCACAATCTTTAGGTAACTCACTTGCCATGATTTAGGTAACTCACTTGCCATGATTTGAGTGAAATTTCTTATGGGAATCTATACAAGCCCATAACACTTGTTGTGTTTCATTTCAATATTACAATTCTCAAAGGCATTGGTTCTGGGATTTTATCTGTGGCTGTTTCAATATATAAGATATTTTTATGATAGTTTTCCTGACAACATTATTATACTAGCTGCAGCTAAAGCTGTAAATGCAATGGCTGCCAGAGCTTCTTTCACTTAGTGAATAGTAGAGATCGGAATATCTTCATATGTTACATTGGTTGCAAGAGATAGACGTGACAAAAAGCAAATATTATTTACCATTGAATGTATGGCAGATCTGCTGAAGATGTCAATGCAATGGTTCCCATAGCTATTTTCAAATACTGAACATTAGAGATTGGATCAGATGCTGTTGAAGCTGTAAATGCAATGGTTCCCACAGCTATTTTCAAATACTATAAACATTAAGCCAAATTAGTTACAATTCAATCCATAATCTACATTATGTACTGCAATTATGTAAGCTTCATTACAAAATAAAGCATATTCATGTCCATAGACAAAAGGAGCTTAAGGGAATTTGAATTACTAGAGCCTTCAGTTTATGTCATTTATTATGTTAGAAACTTTCTGAAGTGACCAAAGATGTGAGTTTATAATTCTCAACCAATTTCAGAGGTAAGTTTTGGATTAATTTTAAATGTTAATTATTGGAAATTTTGTGCACTATTCATTACATTGATATGCCACTATCTGCTATATTTCATAAATTAAAATATTCATCTCCACAAATCTTCGGCGTACCCATTGCACACGAAGGTGCGATTACTAGTTTTAACCTCTGTCGACAATAAAAAAGAGGTTTTCGGTTTATTGTTGGCGGGGCCCACTCAGCCAACCCGATAAAATATATCACTTTTGTTTTTATTTCCTAGGTAATTAGTTAGCGAAATATATGGCACGTGAAAATATAGGCAGCCGTTTACAACCACCAAGATTGGGAAATAATAATAATCAAACTGGTAGGTTTGACTAATTTGATTCCTTGCCTAACATTCTAAATGTTTTTTTTAATGTAATTCATTCTACAACTATTCATTAATGTTTTAGAGTTACATACACCAAGGTTAAAATTATATAATTTTTTTTAAATTGTAAAGATAAGATTTTATAATATAGTTCTATAAAAATATTTAATTATTTAATAATGGTACAATTAATAGTATTTTTACAGTAGTCATGTGTCAAAAAGAATTTTAAATAATGTAAAACATTTAATTAATGAATGAATTATTAGTTTCCATCAAAGTAGTATACTAATATATTCATCAAGTTTTATTAGTTTGGCAAGAATGATCACATTGGATCAAAAGATTAAAATAAGTTGACTATGTTTTCTAATGTATATATTTGTTTTATATTTATTTTAATATAAAAAATTATTTTGTTTCAATTTTATTGACTTATAGTAGTGTAATATTACTATAAGGTAAGCATTTCTAATAATGTATGACTTTTTGGTAACATTCCTATAAAAGCACTATTCATAAATAGTATACAATTAAATAATTGCTTTGTATAGTATGTCTATTTATTTTATTTTATTTCTATTGGCTCATAGTAATGTATAGTAATATTACTATGAGATAAGCCTTTCAAATAATGTATCACTTTTTGGTGTCATTCATATAAAAACACTAGCCTTGAATAGTATATAACTAATTAAATAATTGATGTGTATAATATAGTGAAAAGTTGAACTATTTGATTAATATTAATATTATATTAATACATTGAAAAAAAAATCAACAACCATAAATATATATTATATTTTCTATATTATATATAAATTTATTAGTATTATAATATAAATATTAATCTTATATAATGCTTGAGATACTATGTATAATTACTATTAATATGTTTATTATTATATATTTGTAATATATTTAATTATATAATTTGAATTTATCTCATTTGACATTGTATTTCTTTATAAGTACTATTGTTGTTTTGTTAAGCTAAAATCTCATTTAATTAGTGTAATATTATTCTTTTTTTTGTTTATATTTTTAGATAATGTTTTAGGTTATGGCCAGTCTTAAACTTTGTCTGAGTAAAGGATATTATTTTTAAGATAAATCAGTTGTGAGTTCTATGGCACTCCCAAGGAAAGGATATTACAATTGATTTAAAATTTAAAATATTATACTGGAAAGAGAGGATGCAAAACACTAAAGTAAAAATAACTAGTAACAAAAAATAAGAAATTTAAGAAGTGTTGAGACAACATGAGCAACACCCACTCTATCAACTATCATGACCCTAGGTTCTACGAACTCCTTTTGCTCATAAAAATGGAATAAGTGGGACCAAACTTATCAATAAGAATGTGTTGCCTTTTTTTCCAGCAAATTTCAATTGCTATTTTGGCTCTTCAACTTTAGGGTGAAAGATTCCTATCAATTTGTCAGTTTTTCTTTTTCTTTGAGCAATTTGCATTCTCATAATTTTAAGATGAGCAACCATTAATGGTAAGAAATGATCACCATGAAAATAGTAAGATATATTTTTATTTTATTGATGTGTACATTAATGTGAAAATACATAAAAATAACTTAGCATGCGTTTAGATTTTAAAATAGTTTTTTTTGTACTCTTCATTTTGACTATGGGCGGTCATAATATGCATTATTGCACATGGGGTTTGAAATCATGATCACATAAAGATTCTGATTTTATATAACGAATCACTAATAAGATTTTATTTGAAATTTTTATTTATGGACATTGTTACTACCCAAGAAAAGGCTATTTAAAGAGATGGTATAAGGCTAGAAATTGTGAATGTGTTGCAAGAAGGATTGTGAGTACTCATAAAGTGGTTTGAGTTGTAGTGTTTGAGTAACTAGAATCATTTGTTAGGACAGGTACATTCTATTTCCCTTATTGTTTATTCAAGTAGCATGTCTCTCTATATATAATTGTTTACTATTCCTTGATTAAATTTTCTATCATATAGTTTCCATAGAATTATTTTTATGCTTTGAGATATATTTAAAATAGGGAGAATGCTAGTTGATCCTGGAGTTACGAGACTAATTTTTAGATATCTCTACTTCTACAAAATTCAAGCTTTTTGCATTGTTTTGTAAACATTTGAGATGTACTATGTTGATGTTCAAATATGTTGTAATTATTTTCCCTTCTTCCAAAAGTGTCAAAGTTCTTGATCTACATTCTTGCAAATGTTTCTGAACTTCTGTCTTACTTTCTATCAGATGTGTCAAAGCTCTTGCTTTTATTTTTGTGAGATACATCAAATATCCTTCCTTTCTTGCCAAATGTCTTTCTGTTGTGAACTAGAATTATTCTTCAAACCTTTCTTTTTATCCCAAGATCCCAAAACATCAGAAAAGCTTTGCACATGAGCAACCAAATTTTACAGATATCCATTGGAAGAACCACATGAAGATGTCATTCTATCACCTTGTATCCATTCTTGATAAGATGTTATATGATAGCTACTAATCCCAGTTAAATGTCCATTCCCGCCATTACCTTCTTGCACTGGCCTTGGTTCACCATCCATGTGAATGGTTTGAGTGATTACAATGGCATAACTTATATCTGTTCTCTTGACTATTGTAGTTATGTCTGATAGAGGAGCATGTTTGATAAAAGTTCCAGGTATACTAATCAATTGGGAATAGGATCTACTAACAAGTGGTCTCAACCCTTTGCTTTCACTTCCCAATACCAAAATTATTTGAACACCTAACAAGACCTCATTCCCTGTAAGCTTAGACCATAGATAATTTAAAACCTTCGGAATCAAAACTATGATATTAAAGACAAGGCATGCTTTAGATGTAGAGCCACTCCAAAAATTTGTTAAGTAAAGAAATCCAAGGAACTTATCCTTGTAGATATCCATAGCGTCAATGAAAAATCGTACATATCAAGGGAAGGATACTTCTACATGTGTTGTCCTAAGAATTAGTAGAAAGTATAATGGAGTCTCATTAATAAATAGGGGACTACACCAACCTAGATATGGACAAGGATGCTTTACTAAGGCTTTTGCTCAGATCTAAACTCCTCTTCAAAAAACCGATGTTTTGTTAACATATGCTATTTTCTAGAGGAACAATCACATTTTTTCTATTTCTCATAAAGCTCTTGCAAAGATCAATCTATTACAATGAATGTCTAAGATTGAAGCATTAAATTTTACTAAATAAAAACATAGATTTGGGTCATCAGAAGCCACAATTTTGACAAAGCTCGAAAATACAAATAAACAACTAGAGATGTACCTAAACCTCCTTCTGAAGTAGCTTGACATATTTAATAGTCTCATCAAGCATATCTATAGTGTGTGTTTGCTACAACAAATATGTTACACCCATATTGTGTAACTACTATTTACTATTACAATGTAGGGTAAAATGTGAATGTAATGTGAATTTAGTGGATGAATAAATTGTACTTGCACTTTTTTATCACTGCATTATGAATGAATGTTATATCATTTAATGTTATATGAAGGAATGCATTTATGTGATTGGATGAATATTGAATTGATATTGTAACTTTGGAGATGTATTATGTATAATACATATTTTGCGAACAACTAACTTTCGTGTGCATGTGTTAGTGGTTGTAGGTATATACATTCAATTCCTCCAGGCGGAGGGGGAGTATCACTCAGGAGAAGGTCTTGGTCGGGTAACTAGTAACGTAACCTATCTGAGCTTACACACACCACAATAGAATAATTCAGTCGGGTTATTAAGTGGGAAGTTGGTAAGTCATCCTTAGTTAATATGTATGCATTAGTAAGAGTATTGTTTACTTTTGAGTGCATTATTGGGTGATGTTTATCTATTTGAGCTTGTGAGTTCTTTCCTTGTTACTATGCTTGTATTGATATGTAGGACATACGAGGAATATGTATATGCACACACATGCATGTCGATGATAGACCATATGCAAGAAGGAACACATACATGAGGGGTGCATGGAGTGGAAGCGGTATCACAGCCGCGCTTCATGCATGGTCGCTTATGCGCATGGCATATTCGATGGGATCTAACGACATCGCCATAATGGCATCGCGAAAGATATATCACTTTCGTAGGCTCAATCGTACCCTAATTGATTACATGTGATTTTGGTGTAAGGTGGATATTATTGTATATATATATATATATATGAAATATAAATTTATACATATCCATATGTATATATGTAATCCAATATACCATTATGATGGAAGATGAGGACATACGAATGTATCCAATACATGTACGCGAGGGCATATATATATATATGATGATGATAGAACGTGCATACGCAGTAGATACCTATTAATGGCTGATATAATTTTTATTGATTATGCATTCCAGAACACGCTAATATGGAATTGCCGCCATACATGCTTTGTGACACTTACTTGGTAAGCCTTGGATATACTATGCATATATATATACCCTTACATAGAAATACATATATAGAGAGGTGTTATTCCTCGATGCTGCTGCTCTTATGCTCATGTATGTAATAACGCTCAATCGTGGTGTACGCCGGCTCTAACCATATGCTCAACCAACAACCAATATGCAATAATATCAATTGATTTTGCGGATCTCTGTTATGACTCATAACGCTCAATAATAGCATAGCTCCAGTTTTTTCGATCTTCATATCATATGAGACCATGGTGATGCCGATATATGCTCATAATATGTATGTATCATAATATCAACATGTTCCAGGTTTTGGGACATACATATATAACTTCTTCTTCTTCAATAACAATATGGATGGCAATAATAATAACCAACCAGCAATATTGGTATATTTTTTGTCGTGATTTTGAAATGGCCATCATATATATTTAAAATACTATATATGGCTTTGAAGTCAGTTATCATAAACAACTTAGAGGTCGATTTAATAAACTAAATCAAGGCTGAAGTATGATATAATTATGACTGTATTCTTCAATCGCATATTACTCTTGTTGTCTACATATGAAGAGTTTGTAATCTGCAAAATAATGAGCAACCATTAAGTTGATATATGGTGAAAGACTAAGATGATGCATTTTGTGGAAACACCATGGACTTAGTAAACTCTAAATGCCATGTCATTGAGCATAGACCAACATCTATAAAAGGCGTGTAAGGTAATGAATGACAAGTCGAAGACTTTGTCAAACTTATTAAATATGTGAATCGACTCACACAAAGACTTAGTTGTTGCAAGCTTGGTGTTGCATATTTGTTATTGACTATTTCAGATATGATGGAAACCGCACAAACTCTGTAAGTGAATATTGATGCTTTGGTGCCACCTTTGAATCCTATTATCTATAGATGTCCATTATGAAATGCAAACCTAATTCAATCATGTGTTGATTTGAATCAGTCTCTTGTTGCTGTCAATCAACAAGGTCGATCTATAGCTTGTTTTAGCTGAGTATGTTCTTATATGTTCACCACCTTTGAGCTGTGGTATATGTGTTATTGTGCATGCTAATTGCTGTCAAAACTCATGCCTAAACTGTAGGTTGGGTAGTCTCCAAGTTGCTATATAAATAGTGGAGCTAGTTCACTTGTTTGGGACACATTCCTTGAGCAAGTTTTTGCATTATATTTTCATTCCTATCTGCATTATTTTGCTTAATACAGTGAGTGAGACCTTTGATCATTAGAGAGAGAGTTTATTATTATTTTGAGAGAAGTATTTGCCAACTTGTGAGTTAGTAGTTACTGTGGCATTGTTGGAGGGATCAATACCAAGTTAGTTATTGTTCTAGAAGTGTTGTGTTTGCAGCCAGTCAATTGGAAAGCTTATCACAAGCATGAGGATATTATTCCCTTGTTTGTATTAGTTTTGAATGAGTTGTTTCTTGATTGTTTAAACTATTCTATTGTAGTTACTTGCATATAGGGAAAAGTAATGTTTGCTTTGAAAGAAAAGTGGAAAATATTTACTCTATTTGTGAAATGCTTGTAGGTACTCCATGATAGGAGAGATTTTTTGTCATATAGGTATTATTATTATACTAGATATGATTAAACATGGGTAGCTTAAGTGATACTCATAGCTAGATATTTGATTATGCTAGATGGCTAGTAGGTTACTCCTAGGATTGTTGTCCATTGAAGGGAGGGAGCAAGTACTTTTCCCAATGAGTTGTGTTACCTTAGGTTTGTGTTCAAGAAATAACTTATCCTGGGGATTAAGCTTACCCATGGAGAGGGATTACCTAAGCATAGATATAATGGCATGAAGTCAAAACAAGCTTGCTATAGTGTAAGTGAATGGTAGACCTTCACTCGATTATACTGAGTGAGAACACTTTGGCCAAAGTATTGTGATTGCACGGGGCTCCACTGTCAGTTTACCATGTCCATTTAAATGCATGAGGGTTACCTATTGTAGGGTTATAAATCCTAGTCATGTAGGGCACAACACTAAGCTCAGAGTGGTATGTCAAATGGGGTTACCCAACCAATACCTTCGTCAAAGGGTAGGGCCATCTATCTTTGGTAGATGTGTGGGGGATCGCATATGAATCTGTGGTTGGCGGAAAAGAACTTGAGTGATACTTCTCCTCCTTAACAGGTGACAAACGACCAAGGTTTTGAAAGGTTGATTGTTGGACCATCTATATCTTATGATATCAAGATCGAAGGAGATATGTGTGTAATTATGTTCATTCTTGGAATATTGTACTTTTTGAATTACTATATTGAAATGGAAATCCTTATTATATTTTGTTATAACACCTTTGTTCATATATTCTCAATAAAGAAAGGAATTTTTTTTATTGCAATGGTTTAATACATAGTTTATTTACTCACACAATGAAAACTTAGGAAAATTTTATTTAGTGTATGATTGGCATATTACATGTGGTATCAGAGCTACCAGGTTTAGCTCTACAACCTATGAGCTCATCATTCTTTCTGTCCAATGTTAACTAATGTTTGGAAATTATTGTGCTAGGATGGTGCGTCTCTTATTGATGGCTCGAAAGTTAGTAATCGAAAATGAGCGCTACTTCAAGGCCAAGAAGGAAAGAGAAGCCTTTGTTAGAACAATTGAGGGTACCAACTACGGCAATGTCATCTGGTTGAGTGACAATGAAACATTCAATCACACACTTTCTTAGATCAGTAATGTGAAGAGGAAGATGAAGATGGAAGCTATGTACAACTATCTACCTTTCATCTCACCAAAAAATTTTGAGTCGTTATCACTTTCTAGGGATATTCCCTAGGAAGGAAGTGTCGACAATCTGATATTTATCTTTAGGCACCCTAGAGTTCTTCCAATGGTGGAAGTAATAGTAATTTCCTTGAGTAACGAGTATGAGGGATATCTACCTCATAACTATGTATTAGATGATAAATCTAAAGGCTACTATCCATTTTGGGATAGGTATGAACAAATGAGAGATGAGCAACAATCTCAATCTATAGGATATACTCCATTAAGTTATGTGTCAGAGAGTTAATCTAAGGGATACTCTCCACTCGACTACATGAAAAGTCACTCCACGTAATCAAATGGATATTGAAATCCTCAAGAAATGAATAAAATTTTATGTTTATCAAAAGTGTGTGCTTAATCTTATATGGAATTCTTTATGTGCGTATGAATTCCATTTCTCATGTTTCCATAAGATAGTTGATAACATAATTTAGTCTACATGGATAAACATTCAAGTAAAAACCGATCTTGTGAAGATGGTGAGGACATGAACCAATCATGGTGGTAGTCAAGAAGTTGGGCAAGAACCCACAAGAATTCAAGCTAGACTTGACCAAATCTTGGCAAGGTTGGACAACCTCGAGCAAGAAAGGGTAAAAGATAGGGATGCAAAAGATGTTCCTGTTAATGAGAATGAGATCAAAATTTTTTCCCATGGATGTAATGAAACTCATCATCATGAAAGGGAAAAATCACCAACACCATCTAAGGAAAGAAATAAGAAGCGTATGGCTTCCAAACTTTCCAAGGATATGAAAAAGATTGTCCCGCCCAAGTTTGAGGGAAGCACCAACGAAGATGAAGCTGAGGCGTGGCTTGTCCAAATGGAAAAGTATTTTGAAACTCAAAATTATATTGAGACCACTAAAGCCGCTTGGGGTGAACACAAATTAGCAAGAGAAGCCTCTAACTGGTGGATGAACAAAAAATTGGAACTCAATATCAACTCATGGAAGCTGACATAGGGGGAATTTGTTGATATTTTCTGCAAGCGATGGTTGCCCCAACTTCACTATGACCAAAAACTCGCAAATTTTTAGAATTTGAAACAAGGAAATATGTCAGTCAATGAGTATTAGGAGAATTTTACCCAACTTTTGTGTTATGTCCCTATATATCATAAAGATGAATGCTTCTGCATAACAAAATTTATAATGGGACTTAACAATCAGATCAGAGGAGAAGTGGATATGCACAGTCCAACAACTATGGATCTTGTATATGAGAAAGTGATTAAACAGGAGCAAAAGCTTAGGTCTATCTCCAACTGGAAGGAAAGTAAAGACTATAAGAAGATTGCGAAAATCCCTTACAAGCCAACTCCAAAGAAGGTGGAGGTTGTACAAAATGTACCTAAGCAAGGAGAAAAAGGTAACTACAATAGTGGAAAAGAGTCAAAAAGGGAGCAGAAGAGGAATGGTTCCAATAGTGGGAATAACAACAATGTTGGTGGAAACACTAGTAGATCTAGAGAACCGATGAAGAAGAAAGGGTGAAAACTCTTTGTCATTGAAAAAATTGAAGAAGATCTTGATAACTTGGCAACCCAGAGCTTCTAAGAGATGGAAGATGGTGAAATAGATGACACTGGAATGTCAGACATGGAAATGTATCCTATATTGAGAAACTTTGCATTTATGCATCGACTATCGTATGCTTAACAAAGCCACGATGAAGAACACGTATCTGTTGCCACACATTGATGATCTTTTCAATCAAATGAGGGGAGGTATCGTATTCTCTAAAATAGATCTGAGATCTAGATATAACCAATTGAGAATTAGAGATGAAGATATCCTTAAGACTATGTTCAAAACCAGATATGGACACTATGAGTTCACAGTTTTACCTTTTGGGTTAACAAATGCACCTACCGCATTTATGAATCTGATGAATAGTGTATTTAGAGATTGCTTAAATAAAATTGTCTTGGTATTTCTAGATGACATCCTGATTTATTCTAAGAATGAGGAAGATCACTATAGACATTTAGAGATAGTCTTACAATGGTTAAGAGAGCATAAGTTGTATGGTAAACTCTCTAAGTGTACTTTCTTCCAAAGAAGAGTGCATTATCTATGGTATGTGATCTCGTCAGATGGAATCTCCATAGATCCAGCTAAGATCAGGGTAGTACTAGAGTGACCAATACCCAAGAATGTGTCTAAGGTAAGAAGTTTCATGGGTCTAGCAGGGTACTATAGAATTTTTTTTGTAAACTTCTCCAAGATTACTTTTCCAATTACTTCTTTACAGAGGAAAAGGAATAAATTTTAGTGGAATGAGAAATGTCAAGAAGCCTTTGACCTACTCAAAGACAAGTTGACCATTGCACCGATCCTGAT
>VDFB02290403.1:0-17092 GCA_007258455.2 Sequoia sempervirens | reverse complement strand
CTAAAACACCGTTTCTGAAGTGGTCTCCTGTGCTGACAGCCCGTGCTAGTGTCTCAATAACCTCGCCAAACTTTGAAATAAACTTCGACTCTGGCATGAACGTTTTGCTGAGCTTCTTGATCACAGCTTGTCTTGAGGCACCATTGTCCTTTCCGGTTGTCCTTGCTTCAGCCATCTGCAAACAACAACATTCATCAGCAATTTAATTTATAAAAATGATACATGATATAAGGGCTGCAGTCGAATTCTAGAAGCTGCAATAACTCTCGTGTTTGCAAACCTCAGCTTCTTCTCTTGAATAAACTCGAACTCCAACACTTAGAACAGATTTCCAAGTGAACCTTGATGACTTTACTTCACTATCAGCAATCAGCAATTCGAACTTCTATGACTTCGTATCAGCAATCAGCAAACTAGCAAGTTCGTACTTCTAAGTTCTCAGCTACTTCACTTCAAGGCGTCTTTCTTTAACTTGCAACTTCAACTTACTCAATCAATTTTCAGTCACTAGCAAAGTCGTACCTCTTTCAAGCTTTCAGCAATTTCTCTAATCAGCAAGGGCGTACCTTTTTACTTCAGCAAATACCTCTCAGCAACTCAAGGCGTACCTCCCTTTTACTTCAAATTTGATTAACTCTCAAGTGCGCCTCTTCAACAAATGCAATTCCTCAGCAAAATTTGAATTCCTTCAGGCCTCAGCAACTCACTGCAATGCTTCACTCTCAGAGCAAGTTCGACTTCTCCAGCTGTGAAAACAAGTGAAAAACCTCTCCATTTTATAGCTAAAATTCGAATTCTAGAAGAAGCTAATTTTAGCCGGTGCAATTAAACTCCACTACTCCACTTCAAGAATTCGAATTTTCCCTCTCTGGTGTTTTTGACACTTGTCTCCAGTCGTCGGGAATATTATTCTTCTAGAAACTTGACTTTGACTGGCGTTTTGGATTTTGCTTTCGAAAATTTAATTTAAATTCATCATTTTTTACTCACCAGCCGGAGCTCTGTTACTGGAATTCGAATTTAAATTCTTCCTCTGCTCTGGAAAATTCATCCTCGAAGAATTTAATTGAAATTATCTAGGCAATTTCTCTTGAACTCATCATTCGAAGAAAATTCATCTTGAAAGCTCATTTTATTCGTTTTTTGCCTTAGAAAATTTAAAATTCTCCCTTAGGAAAATTCACAATTTGAGCACTGATTAAATTCTTCATTGAAAGAGTGTCGGCGAAGCTCAGAAGACTTGGAAATCCATTCATCATCACAAATGTTCAGTACCCAGAAGCAAATTTTCTTCAGAACACCTCGAATTCATGGGTACCCAACGAACGGGTTCATTTAATTTTTCAATTTTGAACCTTAGAAAAATATTATTTTCATCATTTAAATTCGTTCTTCGCCTGTGATCACTCTGCGTTGCTCTGACCTCTTGAAAAAATTTGAATCGTCTTGCATTTCTGACTCCATCACTGAGAAAAGTTGCTCTTGTCTTCATGGAGAAATTTCACCATTCTGATCTCAAGGCGTATTTTCCAAGGGAAACAATTTGCCTTAGAAAATATTTTTAAAATCATCTTGCATTTTGAGAAGTTTCCCTTAGAAAATTTTGATCGTTTGCCAGTGGAGAGAAATTTCTTATCAACTTCATTCAGAAGAATTTTATTCATTCCCGGCACACCTTGTACATTTTATCTTCACTTCACACTTAGAAAATATTTATTCAAAAGCCCAACGCCTAGGCAAATTTTCAACACTTAGAAAATATTTTATTTTCCCCCCTGAGGCGCCTAGCACACTTCATTCTATTTTCACCACCCTCAAACATTTCAACGCCTTAGAAAATATTTCTAACACCTTATAACTCCCTTACTCTTGGCGCATATCACACTTTGAGAGGAAATTTTAAAAAAAACCACGCCACATACCTTGATCACCTTGAACGCCCAACACTTACCATCTTTCACCACGCCTTGGGAAAACTTTCACCTTATTTACCACTTGCATTTACTTTTCACATCCAAACATGGGCGCATTTCCATGTAGGAGGAGGATGACCTTTCGTATTCCGATTTTCGTCTTGACATGCACAAGTTTGGGCGCATTTTAGAGGGTGAGGAGGATGAAATCTTTGACTTTGTTGACTCACTTCTACCTTGGGCGCATTTTCATGCCTGTGAAGGATAGAAAACGTTGACTTGTTGACTCTTCTTTCAAATTGGGCGCATTTCCATGTAGGAGGAGGATGAAGCTTTCTCCAACGTCCTTGGGTGACCCTTCACCTTCCAATTTTTGTCTTCACATGCATGATCTTGGGCGCATTTTCATGCCTGTGAAGGATAGAAAACGTTGACTTGTTGACTCTTCTTTCAAATTGGGCGCATTTCCATGTAGGAGGAGGATGAAGCTTTCTCCAATGTCCTTGGGTGACCCTTCACCTTCCAATTTTTGTCTTCACATGCATGATCTTGGGCGCATTTTGATGCATGAGGGGGATTAAAATGTTTGACCTTCCTTTGACCACTTACAACTTTGGGCGCATTTTGACCCCTGTGAAGGATAAGCTTGTATCTTAGGCGCATTTTGAGGGTGGAGGCGGATTTCCATGCCTTAGAAAAAATTTTCAACTTTCCTTCCTTCTTGGGCGCATTTTGGCCTGGCAGCAGGATAAACATCATTGACTTCCTTTGACTTTCTGGTGCCTTGGGCGCATTTCACCCCCTGTGCAGGATAAACATCATACTTAGAAATTTTTATGCCTCTTCAGCTGAGTTGGGCGCATTTTGCCAGGCCTGCTGGATGAAGTTCCAGACTTAGGCAAATTTTCATCATCCTTTGCCAGTATCGTGCCCTGCTATTTATAGTAAGTCTTCTCAATTTTGCACTTCTGAAGCTCGGATCAACTTGAAATTTCAAACATAGCTTCTTCATAACCCTATCAACCTGTCGACACTGCCACTTTTAGTCACCTTGCTATTTATAGCCTGTTTCTGAAGGCGGCTTACTATAAATAGTAAGCTCATGTTTCTGATAGCTCCCGAGCTCCGATCGAGTTGAAATTTGAGTGAGGCGATCCTCACCACGTGACCTGTTGGCTGACACTGATGCATGCAACTGATTTACTATTTTTAGCATGTTTCCAATTTGACTTACTTAAGTAAATAGTAAGTGCTCCGCTTTGACTCAAATTTCACCCAAAGAAATAGCTTGAAGGATGCCGACCGCTGCATGGTTTACATCGGTTTTCAAGATTTTGACTTCTTTGATGCCTATTTAGGCCCGGTTGAAACCTCTAATTTGCATTGTATGCGATCAAAAGATCTTCGTTTGTCTTTGTTTCTGCGGCACTGCGATCGGCTCGTGATTCTGAACTGCTGGGAGGCGGCTGCCGGGACACACCTGCTAAAAATAGCAAGTTCCTTACTGAGTGAGAATCCTCATTTGCATGTCACACCATCGCGAAGCTTTCGAAAAACCCATCGTGAATCACCCGACATGCCAAAAGAAACCTCACATGCAAACCCTAAAATAGCCTCTAAGGTTGAATCCTCGAAGTGGTCATCTCGAATTTGCATGGTTATATCATCGCCAAGGTCCTAAAACTCGCGGTAAGGAATATCCGTATATGGCAGTAAAATCTCTCAGATCCTCGACCTCCGAAATTCGCGGCCGGACATCGCCAAAAATAGTAAGTCGTCTGTTTTCGCTCAAATTTGGCATGCAAGCAATCTGATATACTCTGAATGCAGTGTGATGATCGGAATCTCAAAATAGCTGACAAATTGCCCTGAATTTCACACTTATTAAAAATAGTAAGTACCTCAAAATTCGATGAAACTTGGCTGGAAACCTGCTGGATGTCTGCTGACAACAACATTAAGTTCAATTTTCAATTTTCTCACTTTACTTGCCCCTGAATTGGCCAGAAACGATGAAACCCTAATTTCAGACTTGGTCAGAATTTTTGCGTTTAAGCTCACTGACGGACACAATCCCCCGAAAGACGGACATCAGGAAAGAGACAGAGCGGGAGAGAGAAGAAAACCCAAGCCAAAAGACCGAAACGGAGCAAAAATTAGGGGGTCCCCATCTTGAATGGGGCGATGTGTGAAAAGGTCACAACAGGAACCTTGCATCAACTGACAATATATGTTTTGTTTGCTTGAGAATTTTCTGTTCTTTTGGCAAATTTTGGATTTCTTATTAGAGTTTGGCTTTGCAGTTTTGACAGTAACTTACATCAAGCCCAAGAATGTATGTGGCAATGGCTAATGATGATCAGTTAAGATATATTTGCCACATGAAGAGAAAAAATAATCTTGTGCCTATGCAGTGATGCATATGGAGTATTTTGTCATTAAGAAGCTATGCAGTAACAACTGAGGATCACAGGGATGCTATACAGACTCCAGAGACACCTTTGAGCTTTTTAAGTTCAAATTTCATGATTGGAGGTGGCTTAAATAATTATTCAAGTTAAGTTGCAATAATGCATATGGATTATTTCATCACTAGGAAGCCACATGATAACAACTGAGCAAGTGTTCATCACAAGGATGTTGTGCAGCAACACCGTTGAGCTTTATGTGTTCATATTTCACAATTTGAGTTGGTGCAAAGTTAAATTATTCAAATTGGCATTGTATTCCTTTACTTGGAGGATACGAGGAATACATCCTGTGGCTTGTTGTGAAGAACCAGGCCAACTGGAATCTTTCTCAAGGTACACGTATATCTGTTTGGTGATTTGGAGCCATAATGATCCTTATTGAAGACCTAATTCTTGGTGCAAACAAGTAGAATGCATTCTGATGCTTGGGAATTGATGAAAAAAAGGTTGTAAGAGATAAATGTTTAGTGAGGCCAACTTGATTTAATTTGAGTTCCCTTCCTCAGTGATTATTTAAGAATTGCATTCAACTAGAGGTTTGAGTCTCATTTGAGCAATGAGTCTGGAGGAAAAAGCTATGCGTAGAGTTCGGAACAAAATTGAAGATCCTGGCAGAAGGCCTATTTCCATATGGAATCCAAGTAACCATGATCAAAAGTCCAACAGCACACTAGTGGGGAATCTGACTGTGCATTGCTTGTCATTAAGGCAAAGAACCGAAGATATCTGGCATTGCTCATTTTGTAGAATTGTCTGTAACTGTAGACTAGGAAAGTGTTCCTAATGAAGTCCATTGCATCAAATTATAAGACCTATTGGTATGTAACAATTGTAAGGCTAAAGGCCTAATTATATTGCCTAAGGGCTTCGAGTAATTAATGTGGATGAACAAAGACATCTTTATCTCTATGTATTTGTTGTTTACTTTCTTTTATTCATAGTTTGATTAGATTTGGGTATTAGTTTAAAAATTGTCTACATAAATATAGGACACTCCTCCATCATAGCATCCTACCATACCTGCTTGACGGGGTCAGCAAGTAGTTTGTAAAGGCCACCATCTCAAAACTCATCCGACCAAAATTTGAACAATGTCAAGGCTGTGTTTTCTAATAATCACTTGCTGATCATCAAACTCAACAATACATTGTAGATCTGTCACACAGGAAGCAAAAAGAAGACTTTTTGTCAAACTAGGAACACACAAGACATCATCTAGCTCAATAACATCACGTAGAAGCATGAAGGAGGAGACTGAACCCAATCCAACAACCAGACAAGTGGCATCACTGCCCAACTCCACCTATTTTCCAGACTCTTGTTCTTCAAGTTTGTTGAATACCTTCTTATTGAAGATTCTGTGTCTTGATGCCCCATTATCTACATACGATCCTACATCAGAAATAGTGCTAAGAGGATAGGCATGACACCATGGAGAAAGTTGTGTCAAGTCTAGATGCACTCCCACTACTTAGGTTTCTAATTCTTCTTCAAGACACTAAGATGGCATTTAAAACACCACTCAAGTCTTTCTTCCCTTGGTCCAAAGAATTTGATTCTTCTTCTTTGCCCTGCTGACCCTTCCCAAGTCCTCCTTTCCTCCAGTTCTTGATGGGATGAGAACTAGGTTTTGACTCTCTTTTGCTCTAGCTGAAACAGTATCCAATCTAGTCTGCAATTGCATGAAATCATCCCAAAGCTTCTCAAAAGTGGAAAGGTTCTAATGAGCACAAGCACCCTGAACAAATAATTCCCAAGATGGAGATATCCCATTTATAGATATGGTTACCAACTCATCTTCCTCCACCTTAACCCTAATTGTTGCAAATTGATCATGAAGTCTTGTGATCTTCATTAGGACAGTGGCTATTGTGTTCGTGTTTTTGAAGTCACCAAAAGGACTCATAGGAGCACCAGATGCTATAATGCCAATACTAATACAATAGTATACAATACAAAATGGAATGAAATGTATGTACAAAGGACCTGTTGTGACCTTTTTCACACATCGCCCCATTCAAATGGGGACCCCTAATTTTTGCTCCATTCCGGTCTTTTGGCTTGGGTTTTTCCTCTCTCTCTCTCACTCTGTTTCTTTTCTGATGTCTATCTTTCCGAGTTATGCCCGTCTGTGAACTTAAACGAGTGAAATTTGGCCGAGTCTGGAAATTAGGGTTTTGTCTTTCTGGTCAATTCAGGGGTCGAGTAAAGTGAGAAAAATTGAAAATTGAACTTAACAGTGTGCTTCCTGCAGGCTCTCAGCTAAAATTTCATCAGATTCTAAGGTACTTACTATTTTTAGTAAGTGCACAATTCAGGGCAGTTCGTCAACATTTTTGAAATTTCGAAAGTCACACTGCATTCAGAGTATATCAGACTGCTTGCATGCCAAATTTGAGCGAAAACGGACGACTTACTATTTTTAGCAGTCTGGCTTCCGGCACGAATTTCAGGGTGCAGATGCAGAGTTTTTCTTTGCATGTCTGCATATTCCTTCTGGGTTTTTCGAGACCTTCGCGATGATGTAACATGCAAGATGAGGCGACCACTTTCAAAATTCAGCCTTCCGAGGCTATTTTTAGGGTTTGCATGTCGAGGTTTCTTTTGCATGTCGGGTAATTCCTGGTGGGTTTTTCGAGACCTACGCGATGGTGTGACATGCAAACAAGGATTCTCACTCAGTAAGGAACTTGCTATTTTTAGCAGGTGTGTCCCGGCAGCCGCCTCCCAGCAGTCCAGATTCACGAGCTGATCGCAGTGCCACAGAAACGAGAGCAAACGGAGATCATTTGATACGCATGCAATGCAAATTAGGGTTTCCAGCTTCGGAGCCTAAAAATAGACATCAAAAGTCAAAATCTTCGAAATCCGGTGTAAACCACCGTGATCAGCGTTCTTCAGGCTATCTGCTGGTGAAATTTCGAGTCAAACGGAGCACTTACTATTTATAGTAAGTCAATTTGGAAACTGGCTAAAAATAGTAAATCAGCTGCATGCGTCGATGCCGGCAGTAAGGTCACGTGGTGAGGAGCACCTCATTCAAATTTCATTCAAATCAGAGCTATGGAAGTACCAGAAACGAGAGGTTACTATAAATAGCAAAACACTTCCCAAAATGTGCTATTTTTAGTAAGTCAGCTCAGAATGGCAGTGTTGGTAGGATATCAAAGTCGCGAAGATCTAGTGTTTAAAATTTCAAAGCAATCTGAGCCTCAGAAGTGTGAAAATTGAGGGGCTTACTATAAATAGCAGGGCATGAGAAGCTGGCAAAGACGAGAAAAATAGCTAAGTCTGGAACTTCATCCTTCACTTCCTTGAAAATGCGCCCATCTCAGCTGGAGGTCATGAAATTTCTAAGTGTTGAACTTCGTCCAGTACATATGCTAAAATGCGCCCTCAAGGAAAAGTTGGAGCTCAAAATTTTGCTAAGTATGAAGTTCATCCTGCTCAGGGGGTGAAATGCGCCCAAGAGACAAGGAAGTCAAAGCAGTCAACAGTTTTCATCCGCCTCCTATAGCAAAATGCGCCCAACTCAAGATGCCAAGCATGAAAATTTTCTAAGTATCAAAACTCGTCCTTCACCCAGGCTGAAATGCGCCCAAAGCAAATTGGTCAAGACAAAGTCAAATTTTTTTATCTTCCTCCTATGGTGAAATGCGCCCAAGGGAAGCTCATGGAAGTTGAAAATTTTTCTAAGTGTTTGATATCCACTTGCCCCCCCTAAATGCGCCCATCCTCCTCCTATCTTCATATGCGCCCATGATGCAAAGGCAAGTAAATGGCGTTATAAATTCATCCTTCACCATGCCTAAAATGCGCCCACCTCTCAAGTCAAAGAGTCAAACATGTTGATAGAGACGTTATCCTTTACCCCATGCAATATGCGCCCATGTCTAGCAAGAAAGTCAAAGAGTCAAAGAAGCTTCATCCGCCTCACTATGTGAAATGCGCCCATAAGGCTAAGAGGTCAAGAAGTCAACAAGAGTTCATCCTTCAGCTTATGAGAAATGCGCCCAAAACAGATCATATGAAGACAAAAGTTTTAAATTTTTCTTGACCCCACCACATATGCGCCATAAAAAAGTAAAGTGTGGAGTGAAAAACGGTAAACAAGGTGAAATGGAAAGGATAAAGTGACTATGGCGTTGGAATGTGAAAAAATTCTCTCCTAGATATGGGATGCGCTCAAGGTAAAGATGAATAAATATACTTGGTGTGGAAATTTTAAATGTTTTTCAAGGGGGAATAAAATACGAGACGTGGAAAGTGAAGATTGCTAGGTGTTTGAAAATGTTCACCTTCAAGTGTGATGTGCGCCATGTATAGTGTGCTATAAAATATAAGTATGGTGGTGAGATAAAAAAATTACTAAGGCGTTGGAAGCCAAGTCTTCCTGCAAGTATGAAATACGCCTCAAATAAAATGTGAAGAGAAGCAGATTGCCTAAGCGTTGAAATTGCCAGACATAAAAAAATATAAAAAAAAAAAAAAAATTAAGTGTGATGCGCCTTCAAGAAACTTTCTAAGCAAGTTGAAATTAAAAAAAAAAATTCTTCACCACAGGAGGTTGATGAAATTTTCTCATCACTGGCGAGATGAAGGAAGTTGAATAAAATTTCCTAAGGCAAGTTTTTCAATGATGATTTAAAAATTTTCTAAGGCATGAAGTATTCCCTTCCTCTAGAAAATATGCCTAAGTCTGGTGAGATGGTGAATTTTCCCGAGGTCAGAGTGAATTTTGCCAGTGATGAAGTCAAAAGATGTTGGCAGTGCAGGAATAAAATTTTCCAAGTCAGAGCAACAAGAAATTCTCAGAGGGGATCGAAGAACGGATTTAAATTTCACAGGGAAATATTTTCTAGGGTTCAAAATTCAAGAAAATTAAATGAACCCGTTCGTTGGTACCCATGAATTCAACGCGTTCTGGAGAAAATTTTCTTCTGGGTATCGAATATTACCGATGAGTTGATTTTAAGGTCTTCCGCAACTTGTCGAGGATTCTGGGATGAAGATTTTAAGTGGGCACCAGGTTGATGTATTTCCTAAGGGAAACTTGAAAATTTTCTAAGGCAATGATGAAGAAAATGTGTTTTCAAGGTAAGATTCTCCAGACGATGAATTTGAAAGAAACTGCCTAGGTGAATTTGCTTCAATCCTTCGTGAAGATAGTTTACTTGAGCCAGAGGTGGATAAAACCAAGGTTGTCGGAGCTCCAGCGGGTGAAATGAATTTCTCAAAGATGAAGTTTATCTAAGGCATGAACTTGAACACAAAGTTGGCAATGAACGCTTGGAGATCAAAGCATGAAGATCAGGTAAGTGAGTTAAGTTTATATCATGAAGTATTCTAATACCCCTCTCCTTGCTTGTTTTGCAGGAGAAATGTTGAGGCCAAGCGTTGATGATTTAAGTGATCCGCGATGATATCACAACTTTCGAAGGAAGATAAAGTTACAAGTCTCAATCCCGAAGGAGAAAAAGTTGCAAGAAAATGGCTAAGTGTTGAACTCAAAGTGACGAAGACGAAGACCCTCAAGTGGAAGAAGTCAAAGGACAACGCCAAGAAAGAAGATCGAGAACAGTGTGAACGCGTCTACAAATGGAATCTTCTAGAAGGATGATGGTGGACATTATGGCGCATTTATTACCCCACTCTCCTCCTCGGTATTGCTTTTAGGCAATATTATTTAGGGTCGAGGTGGCACGATTTTGGTCATTTATTGATCAGAACCCCAGCCGCCTTTGGGACTTCATTAGCTATAAAAAGGAGTCCCCCATTTGTATCATCGATTAGAATTAGATTAGACATTGGAATAGTAGACATTGAGAGAGCATTTAGCATGAGCCAGATAGTGTAGCATTGTAGAGCATTTTGCATAGTTTGAGAAGAAAAGAAAGTTTTCCCTTTGAAAAATTTTGAGGAGATTGTTGCGTAACACATTTTATGATAATAGATCTTTTCATTGATGATGGAATTCGTCTTGTCATGAATTGCTAGCAAGGTCTCTTCTTCCTTTCGTATCCAAGTAGCTTAATTTCATGCAAGTAGCTTACTTTGATGTGTGGTGTTTTATTGAGATAGCTTTGCTTTATTCCATACCACTAGCGTTTGTTGATGAAGTCTGCGGTCAACTCATATTACATTGAGTTTAACTCTAAAGCCAGATTTTATATGTTTATATGCTGTTGTGATGGTGGTGTATGCGTTAAGTCATAATTTGAACATCTTCATTTCCCTTGAAGATTGCAATCGATTTTGTTGAGGTCGTCCTCGACGGAAAGCTAGGTGAAATCGTTGAAGTTCGGCTGAAATGAAGCTCCACATATCCTGCATTTAGAATAGAACATAAACTTCTTAGGCCCTACACCCTTTTAAATTCAGTTCATTTCCGGTTAGAATTAGGAAACTTGCGCTCACCTGCCAAACCATTTGAATCACACGAAAGCCCTTAGTCTACTGTTTGTTGTTAAATACTAACAATGTAAGTCCCTTGACATACCAGCAATATCACACATCGAGCCAACTGGTTTGCCCACTCAAGGAACCTTGGAGTTGAAAGCATGATCTTACTCGCAATCTTAGCATGCTGAATACTTTGTTCAAGAGAGGATAGAGCGTCCGTTGGGAGACTTTATTCTGTGTTGGTGCGGTCTCAAAAACCACGTCAACAGGACCCTTGTCTATATAGGCAAGAGAAGACAAAGGACAACATAAGATTATGACAAGTGTCATAATCTCATCACTTGAGACAAAAAAAGTGAATACCCTAAGTAAAAGTTTACTAACTAGGTGCAAAAGGGACCTAAATGGTAAACCAATTAGGGAGTAACCCCATGCGCACTCACACCCCCACTTAGGTGCAACTTAGGAAGGAAAAAAAAGAGCTAAGACTCAAACATGGGTTACAATAACAGGCCTGATGAGGTACTCATGTACAAAAGATCTCTCACAAATGAAGAAATGAAGAAAAACCTGCATGAAAAAACTCCTTTTCAAAAGAGGGAAAACATGAAAAAAAGCATGTAAAAGTGAAGAATGGACTAAAGATGACCTCCCAACGACAACTTCCTTCATCCCAAGCATTTATCACAATTTATAATTTTTCAAGTACTATATGTATTTGTGCCAATCCCCCACTATCCCAAAATTAGGCCCTTGGTCCCCCTATCCCCACATTAGAAAACTCTATGGAGCTATGACCGCAAGTGAAGATAGCAAGGTGATGCCAAAGGCCTACTAAAGATGCCTGCACCCTACTCCTTAGTAGACAAATGCTCCAAGCTAAGAACACCATCTTGAATGAGCTGCCAAATGAAGTGCATATGAATCTCAATATGCTTAGCTTGTCGATGCTCCACTAGGTTGCATGAAATGTGTATGGCATTTTGATTATCACTAATGCAATAGTTGTCTACTTCTTACAAGACCATGCAATTGAACTAGAACCAAGGTAGTAGGAAAAACCAAAAGTAGAATTTTGATCATCATCACCAACCCAACTTGAGTCAATGAAGCCCACAATCCAAGCAGCTTTTGATGTGTAGTGAATGCCAAAATGTGAGCTGCCCTAGGATATACCTCAAGAGAGGTTTGGCTGCCTTCTAATGACTCTCATGAGGATCTTGAGAGAAATGAGAGATAAGACAAGCCACAAAGGTACTATCAAGACAATTGTGTGCCAAGTACAAAAGATTGCCAGCCAATTGTTAATACAATGTAGCATCAACTCTAGGTGTAGTGCAACTATTAGCTAATGTAACACTTGACTAAAATGCAGTGGGAGCAAGCTTGCCATAGACAACACCAAATCTCTAAAGAAAATCAAGAGCACACTTCTATTGAAAAATAGAAATCCCCTCAAAAGATTGAAAAACTTGAAGACCAAGGAAGAAATTTCAAAGCCTAAGATTAGTCATATTAAACTAAGTCATGGAGGTGGAGCTACATGTGAGAATATACAAAACCAATATCAAAATATCTTCTGTATGTCTCTATGAAATATGCCAAACAATTTTTTCCTTGAATTTTGATAAACAATTCAATACAACAAGCACCCGTTAAGGATTAGCCCAAAATCTAAACCAGCTGAAAGTAACCTTCGCCAAGAATGTTCACCAAGATCCTTTGAAAGGCGAGGTGATAGCATATAGCATTGGGATGGTTAGCATCCAAAACTGAATGAAGAGCGTTGAAATTAAAGAAGCTCGACCACTTATTTAGCGGGAGCAAAATTACAATGAAAAGACATTCATCTACTAACAGTAGGCATCCACTTATGCAATGGGAATACTCCACTTATTCAGTGGATGAAAATGAAAGATACAAATGTTAATTCCTCCACACTAGTGGTAAACCATCCAGGGGTTACAATGTTTGAATTAAGAGACACAAAGTAACTGCAGAAATAGAAAATGACTGGAACAGTACTACTATTTACAACCTTACAATGCCAATTATCTGCAAATTACAAGTGCTAATACAATACTATCAAAGCCCAATGAAGGAAGATGATCTCCCACACTTATAATCTTCTCATTAACTAAAAACCAAGCCAAAATCTGAACTAACACAAATCTGATATAACAAACAGCAAACTGAAATTACACAACCAGCAACCTGTTTCCACCAAAATGCATATAACTCTCACAATCCAACTCCTATCCACTCCAAAATTGAGAACCAAACTCCCCAAGGCTAGGCGACCAACATTCAAGTGATTCACAATGCTAAACATCCACCAAAATAAAGGCTCAACTCCCAATGCAAACTTCAGGAGAGAAGTACAGCCCTAGTAGTGGTACGGCCCAGCTAGAAAAATGAAGACAGTAAGATAAAATCTGAAAATGTGCAAGAAGGGTCGCCCCAAGCATAGAATGAGAAAACAACAATACCCAGAATGTAAATAAAATCACCCTAAGAGCAGCAAGCAAAAACGTCCTACAGCCATGATTGAACCAGCAAACACAAAACTCAGAAAATATCAAAATCTTTCAACATTGAAGCTCAATCTGCTAGTCTGAATGAGAAGCAGCAATATTCCCAACTAGGTGTTATATTTCAAACACGAAATTGGTTCTTTGCTAGGAGGTATGCATTCCTCGAAGCCAAATTCATGAAGTCATTTCAACAGCATAACGATAGCATAAACATTGGATGAGAAAAGAGTGGGCAATGGCCTCCTTTTATAGAGACTGAGGTGACTTTCCAGCTCCTTCTAGATGGTACGCCCAATTACCTTGAGACATTTTATTTTTAAATCCACTTTTCCCCTCCTTCCTTGTGGCGTCCAAAACAGGGGAGAAATAAAGATTTTAATAAAATATTAATCCTCTCCAAAAGTGGCATCCATCCTTCGTGAATAATTTTACCTTTAGAAATATTTTAACATCCTCCAGATGAGGCAACCACCCTCAAGTTCCCCCTTTTTAAAACAACATGAAGTTATTGTGCTAGGCCAAGGGGTCAATTCAAAATTATAACATTAATAACTTATTTCTCCAATAATTCACCTCAAAAGCCAATTTTTAAAAATACTCAACTGCTCTGCCAAAAATGGAAAGCTCACTAAGATGTTGTCAATGGAATCATTGCTAAAAATAGAACTTACTAAAAAATGTAAATTCTGAAAGTTATTCAATTCCACTTGCATGTCATACCGTTGTGAAACTCTCTGAAAACCCAGAAAGAATCTGCAAATCAAATTCCAAAACGCCAAGTGAAAGCCTCAGAGAAATGCCAAAACCCTCCAAACATTGGAAACCCTAATTTTACCTCGACAAGCCTACGGGCCTCCGGAATAGGCTAACGGGCCACTACACTGCTCACTGATTGGAAGGGGACATTGCAGTCCGCCCTCCTCAAGATTGCTTGTCCTCAAGCAACCGCAAGTCTAGATGCTGCAAGATGTGTTCACCTTTCCATGTCCCATCTTCAATAGGCAAGTTCCTCCATTTCACCAAGTACTCTTTAATTGTTCTTCTCCTCAAAGAGCGCTCCCTAGTGTCAATGATCTCCTCTGGAATCAACACCAACTAACCTTCTCCATTCAATGGAGGTAACTCTAATGTAGCAACTACATTGTGCCCAAGTGCCTTCTTGAGGCGTGACACATGGAAAACATTGTGCACCTTGCTATTGGCTGGAAGCTCCAACTCATACACCACCTCACCAACCCTCTTAATGACTTTGAATGGTCCATAGAATCGTGGCTTGAGCTTTTTTGCACTACTCTTCTTGAGAGAAGACTGTCGGTAAGGTTGAAGCCTCAAATAAACCACATCTCCCACTTCAAAAGATCGTTCAACACGCTGCTGATAAGCATACAACTTTTGCTGGTTTTGAGCTTGTTGCAGATTTTTCTTTAATGATTTCAAGATGTCTTGGCTCTGTTGTAACATATCCTTTGTCTGTGGAGCTCTACTATCACCAAACACCAAGTCTACAAAGTTAGGAGCATCATATCCATAAAGAGCCATGAAAGGAGACATCTTAATTGACATATGATAGGAAGAGTTATAACAATACCCCCCCAAATGAAGCCATTTTACCCAAGCTCTTTGCTGCCCCGAAACATAATTTCTGAGGTAGCCCTCTAGCCATTTGTTAACAATCTCTAATTTTCCATCCGTTTGCGGATGATAACTAGTCATTGGAGTGAGCACTGTACCACTCAATCTGAAGATTTCCTGCCAAAAAGCACTTAAGAACTTGTTGTCCCTATCATTGACAATAGTTTTAGGCAAACCATGCAAACGGAAAACTTATCTAAAAAACAATTCAGCTACTCGGGCTGCTGTAAATGAATCTGTAGTAAGCTCGCAAAGTGAGTGCAAATGAGGTCTTCCTGATAAAGCATCCGCCACTATGTTGTTTTTCCCTTTGACATACTCAATGTGAAAGTCGTAACCTTGGAGCTTACTCACCCACTTCTGCTACCTTTCATTCAAATCCTTTTGACGCATACAATGCTTAAGACTGTTGTGATTAGTCTTCACCACGAACTTGCTTCCCACCAAGTATTGTCGGAACTTGGCTAATGCATGCATGATGGCAAGCATCTCTTTGTCATAAATTGAATGTCTTTTCTGCTCCTCTCAACTTCCTGCTCTCAAAAACAATGGGGTGTTTGTCTTGCATGAGAACAGCTCCTACTCCTTCACCTAAAGCATCGTATTGCAGCTCAAAAGGCTTCATGAAATCCGGTAGAGCTAACACTGGACAAGAGCCAAGAACTCATTATGTGCTTGAACTTGTCAAAGACTCCTTGTGTTTTATCTGTCCATAGGAAAGCTCCTTTCTTTGTAAGATTTGTAAGGGGGGCTGCCATTTGAGAATATCCCTTAACAAATCTTCTGTAAAAACCACACAAGCCCAAAAATCCCAACAAGTGAGACACGTTCTTTGGAGGTGGCCAATCTAAGATGGCTTTAATCTTCTCTGGATCAACTTGGACTCCCTTTGAGCTGATAATGTGGCCGAGATAAAGCAGCTCCATCATCCCGAACTCACATTTTGATTCTTTGGCAAACGAACATTCCGCCTCCAAGATGCTAAGCACTTCTTCCAAGTGCTTGGGGAGCTCTTCCCATGACTTGCTGAAAATGAGAATGTCGTCAAAGAAGATGAGCACGAACTTCCTCAACTGCTGCCTACAAATCTTTTTCATACAAGATTGGAATGTTGTTGGAGCATTTGTCAAACCGAATGGCATGACAAGGAATTCAAAATGCCCAAAATGGCATCTAAATGCAGTCTTCTCAATATCCGCCTCTCTTATCCTAATTTGGTGGTAGCCCGATTTGAGATCAATCTTTGAGAAGTACATGGCCCCATGGAGCTCATCAGTAAGCTCATTTATCCTAGGAATAGGATATCGATTCTTGATTGTCTTTTGATTCAATGTGTGGTAGTCTACACACATATGCATTGTGCCATCCTTCTTTTTGACCAGCACCATTGTTGAAGCAAAGGGGCTTTTTCTTGGCCGAATGAACCCCATCTCCAAAAGCTCCTTGATGGCCTTTTTGATCTCATCTTTCTGCATCTTCGGATAACGGTACGGAGTGGTGATGACCGGCTTTGCTCCTTCTTCTAGTTCAATCACATGCTCACACCCCCTTTCAGGAGGTCTTCTAGGAGGTAGACTTCCAAAGACTTCGCTCTTCTTAGAAAGTAAGGCTTGAATATCAGGATGATATTGCATTTTCTCCTCCATAGGATCAACTGGTAGGATTAAACATTTTGTTGCCCATTCAACTTGTTCATGGCGGATCAGCCTTTCCATTCTCTTCAAGGACACTATTCGAGGGCCTCCATTTGACATCCCTCTCAAAACAATATTCCTACCATTTGACTGAAATTTCAACTCCATAGTTTGCAAATTCAATGTGATCTCTCCTAGAGATCGCAGCCATTGTATTCCCAAGACGGCATCGGTATCACCAATGCCAACAACATAAAAATCATCTTTTACCTCATAATTTCCCAACTGCATGGAAAGGTTAGGAATCTTCCTTGTGCAAGACATGGTGAATCCATCAACTACCATCTCCTTGAAGCCTTCAAATTCTTCAGTCTTCAAACCTCTCTTTGCTACCAATCCTTCGTCTATGAAATTGTGAGTTGCTCCAGTATCAATTAGAGCAACAATCCTTTGTGAACCTACCACTCCACGAACCTGAAGGATTCATTCTTTTGAAAACTTGAAAG
>VDFB02290402.1:0-11432 GCA_007258455.2 Sequoia sempervirens | reverse complement strand
GATTAATTTTGTTTTTTTGAAAGAAAGGGTAAAGAATTAGGTAGAATCGAATTTTCTTTAAAAGAAAGGAAATTTCCCATTCTATAGTAAATAAATTTAAAAGATGGAAGTAAATACTGTTACTAATTAATTATAGTATTCATCATTGATGTAATTATATATATATATATATATATTGGGGATGAATAAGTAGTTAGTTAAATAAATAAATACATTGTATATAGGAAAGAGATATTTTATTTTGAGTTTAACATTGTTAATATTAAGGAAATATTATTACAAAGAGAACTATTAGGATATTAACATTGTCATTGTAAAGAGAGGATTAATAATTGTTAGTTGTATTTTTCTTGCCCTTCTATAAAATATGGATATTGCATATTCTCAACCCTCTTAACTATAATAGCTTTTTTGAATTTAAGCTAATTACCTTATTCAACTTTTTGGACTCATTGCTCAGTTAGTTTGCACATACCCTATAAAGTAATGTTTTGTGAAATAGTTATTTTACATGAATTTTTTAAATATGGTTTAGTAGCCTCTACCAAAACACTTTATATTAAATCATCACCATGTTGTTGGGTAGAAACCCAGCCTAGAATAATAATTTAATCTACCTAGCCCATTATGCAATGCCTTATATGCAATGCCTAAATTATCCAATTACTAAATGTTATTTGGGGCTCACGCTAGATTTGAAAGATTTAATAATAAGTTGCAATCAAAAAAGACAAGTCAGTTACATCTAAGTATTTTGGATGTAGAGATTCTTAAGTTGCCCCCCCCCCCCAACACGAATATTAAAATAACTATTTTAGAGTCAACCATTCTTGTAGTAAACTAAATTGTCCAAACTTAGACATTTAAGTCGTTGGAAGGAATTTGATGTTTACCCTCCAAGATGTTTACCCTCCAAGAAACTCGTCTATAAGGAGTCACCCAACATGAACCGATCGCTAATTAAACCTTGACTTGTACCTCATTCAAGTGTATTATTACCAATATAGTGATAGGCTTAGGAGTTGTGTTGTATAATGGTGGCCCGCTGCGAAAGTGTTAGGTTGCTAATGTATGTTCTGCAAAAAATAAAAAAAATGTCGGGATTGTAAATGAATAGTTCTAGCAGTGTAAAAATGGTCACCTAAATCACATAGCTAGGAATAAGTTAATAAGCTAAATGGGAGTTTGGGATTGACAGCCAGTTCCAAATTGCATTTATTATAAATATCAATTAAGAGGACTTCTGTGTTGATTGATAGGCTCCAACTAAAAAATCTTTCAAAAAACATTCAACTAAACTAAAACTGCCAACCTTCTTTTTATATAGATAGAAGTACTTTTAGTAAGCTAAATTGACAATAAACTCAATTTAAACATTAGCATAAGTATAAGCTTAATGATTTAGCTATACTGTTTGGTGAGATAATTAATAATATTACCAGTGATTAAATTGGCTATTTTAAAGAGTATATGGTGGCCATTTTCAAAGAGTTATATGTTTGGGATAATATTATTTATGTTTAGACTGAGGTAAATAAAAAAAAATACTATTACTGCACGTTTGAACTGTGAGTACTCAAGGGGTTTTACCCCACGTATAGAAATAAAATAAACTAAAATGTGAAATCTTGGTGTTAAGGAATACTATATTCCTGCAGTAGACAGTAAATGTGCGATGATATCCCATAGAAATTATTAGGGAAGCGTACATTTTTTTTCCTTTTACCTTCATTTATTTACTAGGCAAAAATAGAAGATTAAAAGTGTATTTTTTGAACTGATTAAATAAGCTTATTCGTTGTCGGATGGAATTAAGTTTTTTTTGTTTATCGAATGAAGTTAAAGCAATTTTTCCCTCTGTGGAATGTGGAAATCATTTTGCATTATCAAATAACATAATAATAATGTCATAAATATTGTAAATATTATTATGGACAATTGAAAATTAATAGCACTTCTTATTATAAAATAATAGAAATGCCAGCTGAATGGTTGTTATAAAACAATGTGATTTATAGTTATAACATTATTTTGAAGAGTAATTTTATCTTGTATTATTAAAGTGACAATAAAATTACTATTGTAGTAGGAGTAAATATTATTCTTGGTATGAAGAGGTTATTTGTGAGAGTAAATGTTACTATTATTATTCATGGGTTGGTTATTTGATGTTAGTAAGGTAAATTTGAGATTAACAATTGAAATTGATAAAAAGGGTTAATTTGTGAGTAAATGTTAGTATTATCATTAATGGGTTAGTTATTTAATATTATTCTTCTTATTTAGATAGAAGTGATTTTAGTAAGGTAAATTGAGATTAAAAAATTGAAATTTATAAAAAGGGTTAATTTGCGAGTAAATGTTTGTATTATCCTTAATGGGTTAGTTATTTGATATTATTATTTTTTATTTAGATAGAAGTAATTTTAGTAAGGTAAATTGACATTAAACGCGGGTTAAACTTTAGCATCAGTATAAGCTTAATGATTTAGTTATAATGTTTAGATGAGATAATTAATAATATTACCAATGATTAAATTGTCAATTTTAAAGAGTATATGGTGCCATTTTCAAAGAGTTATATGTTGGGATAATATTATTTATGTTTAGATTGAGGTAAATAAAAATAATAATATTAAAGTACGGTGGGGATGTGGAATATTGGTAGTAAGGAATATTTGACTTTTGAGTAAGATAATCGTACTATTGTAGAAAGAATAAATAATAAGTATTGTGGTAAAATTTGTAAACTATAAATACAAAAAAGGGCAGTATAGTAATGGGATACAATTAATGGTACACATTATATTTAGTAATACTATTTTATAAATAAAAAACGTTATTGTTAATTGGTGGTATACTAATAAAATTACTATCATAAATAATGTTATTGTTAGTTGGTGGAATAATAATAACATTACTATTATAATTCCAGATAAGTTTATTCTTGATTCTTATAGATAGCGTTATTCTTAATTCCAGATACTTCATCCACTTATATTGCCATTTAGATTTTCTCAACTAAAAGCGAATTGGGAAAAGGGTCTATATAGACATATAGCCAACACATCTTTCCAGATTTCCATTTTATTCACAAGTCCTCACCCATTAATTACATCAATTTATATCCTCTATATTTCTTTTCATTGCAATGCATACTTTTATAGACCTTAAACTAACGCACTTTTCATGTTGCAAAGATTAGGCTTACATGTGCTTGAATAAATGTGCTTTCTAAAAAAAAAAGTAGTGGGTGGAATTTAATAATAGTTATGTATATAGATTTTGGATTTAATTGTCCTACTTCCTTATTGTTAAAAGGAAAATAACATCATGAATATAATCGGAATTTTTTATCTATATTTATATTTTTTGAACTTGATTATGCATATAAGCGAATTTTTATGTTTGTGTATTGGTCTATGCTATTTCTTATATAAGCGAATTTGTATGTTTGTGTATTGGTCTATGCTATTTCTTAAAAAAGTGTAGTTTAATTTTAAATCTATTCCTAGGATAGAATTTTTAAAAAATAAAAAAATAAATGCGACTTTTTATTTGTTGATCTAAGGACAAATATATGACTAATTCAACTAATACAAGATCTCTCGTCATCAATTCCAAACATGCTCGTAAAGATAATCATTATTTCATTTTACAAGCATTCCTTAGTGAAGATTTTGTTTCCATTGTGGTTGTCATTTTGCCACCCCATTTCCAAATGTCCTTTTACAAATCACACACATGCAACTTTTATTGTCATAAAATAATCACATTTGTTCCTATTTAAAAACTCCCCAGGTGATGGAAAACTTGCACCCACCAGCAGACATTATCACAATATCTAGCAGCTCGTTTGAGGGAGACATTATAGGATCAAAAGCTACTGATGCTCCTCCCTCACCTTCTGACTCTTCTTCTGTTATTTGGAGTGGCGTCTACAAGAGCAATGTTGCAGTCCTCACAGAGAACATTGTGAGAGGTTGTGAAGAGACTATTGAAGATGCTAAAAAGACATGCGAAGAAGCCTTCCAAGTGGAAAACCATGACATCGAGATGGTGCAACAGGCAGTCCAAAAGTTCCATACAACTTATTTTGTTTTGGATGCGTATTGCGACTTCCTTCGAGCAATGAAATATGATGCATTGTATGGAATGGGAAATGGTACTAGGATTAAGGAAGATTTTCTACAACTCCTAGCAGACATAAAGTAGATTGTAAATAGCTTGCTTAAGATAGCTACTTGTTTTTTGTGGTGTTGGGGACAATCATTTTTTCTTTGTGGAAAAACATGACGACAACAACTTATGGCTTTTTTTTTGAAGATGAGGAGCATGCCTTCCCTCTTGATATGGAATGTAATACAATGCCTACTAATCATCCAGCCCCTTCTTTTTCCTAGCACAACAAGCAGTAAAACCTTATATCTAGTTTTCAGAAATCTACTATGTAGTGGGAAGAATGTACAACTCCTTCCCCCCCGCTCTACTACTTTTTCCTTTGGTCCTTTCCATTGTACATATGCATCAACCATTACGGCAATTGACTCAATGTATCTACGTTCTACTTTTTTGTCTTGTTCACTCCATGTATCTTGAATCTATTCTAATTGAACTATACACATGTATCTTTGATCTGTTGCAATCAAAACTATACATATTCCATGTATGCAACTGACTAAAAATTAGTACAGCTGATAGTAAATTGCATAGAGAGTATCTAATTCTCCTTTCCTCGCTCCACATAATGAGGTAGATGTTCATAAAAAATGTGCATAATTGAATTATTCCTATCCATGTTGCTACTTGCACCCAACTTCAATTTAGTTGCTTGGCTCTTCTTTCGACTACTCAAATTTATCTACCAATAAGTTGCTATAGTTTCATGAAAGGGTTGTTGTATTGACTCCTTTGCACAAGTGCCTTACATCCAATACATTTGTGCAGGATTCTCTCCTTGCCTTGCACCATGGCAACCTTGTTGACACCAGATGCAATTAGATTGATGCATGGAGGAAATGTCACTTTGGAACCTCATGTCCAAGTCATAGCTATCTCAAGTTTTGGCTTTGAATATACGCACAACAATTGATATAGGTTGGAAATCTCTGATGGTGTGCACAAGCAGAAAGCATCGTTGCCAACTAAATATAGCTCCTACATAGAATCCAATGTGCTTGTACTTGGCTCCATCGTGCACCTAAAAAGATACAGCTGTCCTCAAACAGCTAGCACACGGTATGCTCATGATCTAACTTCTACATGGCACAGGAATAAGTGAGACCTACTCTCCTCTTAGATTTTGTTACTTATACTTTATCTCGCTTTGAATATTTAGGTGGATTGTTATTGTCGACCTTGATATTGTGCACACAACACATGCTATTGTTGGGGAGCCAGTTTTCCTATGCACAAAACATCTTGAACAACTTGAGCGCTCAACAGGAGAACCCTCTAGCTTGGCCACTTCTTCAAAAAACCCTTGTGTTCCTGAAAGACTAGCTCCTCGACGTCTACTATTTGGGGTCAATCCAATCCTACCAAAGGAGGCACCACTGACAATAACGCCTATCAAAAACTTGAATCCATTTCAACCAAGGTGGACTATTAAAGGTTGTGTAACTGTGAAGACTGATATACGTAGCTACACCACACAGAAAGGAAGTGGCCATATCTTCACCTTTGATATCATAGATTGTGAAGGAACTGAGACACGTGTGACATGCTTCAATGAAGCAACTCACACCCATTGTGATAAAATTATCGCAGGAGCTACATACACATTGTCTGGAGGCACGGTTCGACCTGCTAATAGAGTCTACAACAAGCTTAATAGCGGGTTGGAAATTTCTCTTATGCCTGACTCAAGGGTTTCCCTCTGTGAAGATGATGATTCCATCCCTAAAGAGCACTACTCTTTCACACCCCTCAATGCATTGGTAAGCAAAAGCAATGGTTCAAATGTTGATGCAATTGGAATTGTCACTTGTGTACATCCATGCACCACAATCAGGAGAAGAGATGGGACAGAGGTCGCAAGACGAACCTTAACAATTCTTGACATGTCCAACACAAATATAAATGTTACTTTATGGGGGTCGTTAGCCGAAAAGGAGGGTGCACAGTTGCACGAGAAATACCTCATGCGTGAATCACCAGTTCTTGCTATTCAAAATGGGCATGTGTCTGAATTCAATGGAAAGGTGATCAACACCTCATCCACTACAAAACTATCGATTGACCCTCAAATAGAAGAGTCAGAACAGATTAAAACATGGTTCAAAGAAAATGACACTGCCATTCAGGCTTTAACTACTACCTCCTTTCACATGCCCCCACCTGCTAGAAGACTGATGATCAATGCCATTCGTGAAGAGGCTCAAAGTACAGCTCAACCTCTACAATGCATGTTGGTGGCAACAACATGATTCATAAAAACTGACTCATTTTGCTATCCAGCATGCCCTTCCCGCTCAAGTAACAAGCCTTGTAAGAAAAGAATATCACAGACAAATGATGGAAAGTGGTTTTGTGGAAAATGTAATGCAATATGTGATACCTATGACTATAGGTATATACTTCAAGTCAAGTTGCAGGACCACACAAATATAATATGGGCAATTGCATTCGACGAAGGGGCGACACAACTCATGGGTGTGCCTACAAACAAACTATATAGTCTACAATTTGATCAAGCTGCTGATAGAAATGTGGAAGAGGTGATTAGGAGTGTCTTGAACAAGCATTATGTATTCACATTGCGTTGCAACCTTGAAATGTACAATGCAGAGCAATGCTTAAAAGCAACCATTTCCAAGGTCGAACAACTAGATTACATTGAAGAGAATAGTTTTTTGCTCAAAAAAATCCAGGAAATCTGCAATGCAAGAGCTCCTCCCCCCATTGAGCCTATTGTTGTACCATAGCTTGTTGTGGAACTCTCAGGTTCACCCTAGCCATACTACAGACCTTGATATAGTTGTGATGCTCTCTTTACAAGTGTAGTATGACTACAGATGGTATGCATGGCAAAAAAAACTCATGTTGTAAATAACTATGGCAATATCTTTTTCTTTCTAGAAAACTATCATGTTAATGCCTTTAGATGGATATAAATATGTAAAATATTGTTTCTCTTGATATACAAAAAAATGCACATGTTTGTTTAGCAGCTTACATATGCACCTTTCTCTTGTACCTCCAAATTGTGTTCCTTCTCATATTGCAACATGCATTCGTCAACCAATGAGGAATATCTTTACATGTTCATCTACATTTTTGTTATATAAGCATTTTTTTTCATCTGGTTTTGCTATGCTCTTATTCCTGATCTACCCTGATGTGTCTAGACCCACATATGGCAGACTCCTCAATAGGCAACAATGCAAGTGACCCATATAAAAAGGAGGTAAGAAGACAACAAAACTGGGAAAGAAATAGAGCTTACTATGCTCGCCATAGAGAAGAGATAGCTACTCGAAGGCGACTAAAAAGATTGCATGAAAGTCAAAATAGCCCCCAGCTAGCAGAAGCCCGAAGACTACAAGATTGTGAGAATAGTCGAGCTTACTATGATTGTCATAGGGAGGAAATAAATGCAGAAAAGCGCAATAGATCTTTACAGAAACAAACATGCCTAGATCAACATGGAACAACATGCAACAACAATGATAACTTCATGATGGTGATGAAAAAATTTCGTCAAAGAATAGATGCACTGTCCAACCGAAAAACATGCATTGTATGCAAGGAATGTTACCCAGGCATGCACGTCCATTCATCAGGTGCTAACGCAACTTGTAAGAGATGTTTCGCTGAGAAAGGCATCCATCGGTTCTCTGCACTCAACAACATGGACCCAGGAGAGCAACCGTTTGTTTTGAAAAGACTCACCCAAGTGGAGGAAATGCTCATTGCCAAAATCAGCCCAGTACTACAGGTAACCCACACTATTGGAGGCCAGTATAGATATAGTGGCCACACGATTAGCTTCCCGCAAGATATCACTAACATTTCAAAAGTTCTTCCATGAACAATACAAGAGTTGGACATTCTCATAGTTCGAAGATTGCATACAGAAGGTCATTATTATGATTGTTATGTTAGTAGAAGTCATATCAGAGATGCGTTGCAATACAAAGTCAAATATGACCCATACTATCATGATGTTGCAATAAGTTTTGAGCACTTAGAGCAATTTCCTGAAGCAAGAACAAACATATCAAATATGCTACATACCGTTGAAACCAATGAAGACATGGTCGTTCCAAATAATGAAATTGACTCTGATGGGGATGATATTGAATGCAGCACAGTAAACACATCGTCATTTATGGCTAGACTTCCAAAAAGATGTTGTGAGTTAGAAATTATTAAGAAAACATTAGACCTTGACGACAACACAAACAACATTATAGACTGGCCTGAAATAAACTCATCGCCGATAAATGAATACAATACTGAGGGGTTGCTTGATATGGCATTTCCAACACTCTTTCCAACTGGAGTTGCACTACAAATGCAACCACGAATTAGGGAAGTGCACATGCATGAGTATGCACTCCACTTAATGAGATTTCATGACCATAGATTTGGAAGGCATCCAAGGTTCTGATATTTCATGCTTAATCTTATGATGCGGCATCGTAGCCAAGGGCTTGTTGTAGTTTTCATTAAAAAAAATGCGGAAGAAAACATGCCAACCACTATTGAGGACCTCCGAGCACACTTGAAAAACTTACCTGACACACAATTAGCTCAAGAGCTCATGCACTTTGGCTCTTAAATGTGGGTGAAAAGACCATATTGGAACAAATGTCATGCTGAACTAACAAATATGATCAACCAAATAGGGTCTCCCACTCTATTCTTCACATTAAGTGTAGCAGACACAAAGTGGCTAGACCTACAATGTTTGATCTCAGATGGTGTGCCGGTAGGAATGCAAACAAATAAACAGTGCTTAGAAAATGTAGTCAACAACCCCCACACCACATCATTGTACTTGCATCAACGATTCACAGTGTTTCGTGAAGAGGTAATTGAGAAACTCCTCAATGCAAAAGATTACTGGTACAGGTATGAATGGCAGCATCGTGGCACTGCACATGTACATGGATTCCTTTGGCTCTATGATGCACCAAACATGGATAAACTTGATTGGGATGACAGTGTAGCAGTTCAACAGGCTAGGAAATTCTTTGACAGGTATGTCAGTGCTTGGAATCCCCGTGCTGCATCAGCAAGAAACAACTTGATTTTTTGATCTTTCCAAGACGATCCTTGCTTACTAGACACAACACAAATATTTGCTACAGACCCCTCTCATGACTACAAAGAGATCATAAATCGTGTCCAAAGGCACACAAAATGTAGAGAGGGGACATGCTTGCGAAAGAAAGGGAAAAAGGTAGAATGTCGATACAAAGCTCCATGGAAAGAGAAAATTATATCTACCCTATCACATGACAACTGTGGGACAAAACAATATGAACCTGCATGGAATGATGATAGGTTAAACATACACAATCTAGAAATGATTTCAATATGGAGAGCCAACATAGATTGTCAACCTGTCATCTCGCGGGCAGTTGTTCTAAAATACATTGCCAAGTATGCATCAAAAGCAGAGAGAGCATCTGAGACTTGTACTGACATGCTAGCAAGAATATCTGCAACCCAAAAACAAGATGTCCCGGCCCTCGCAGCATATCAAAAATTCATGGCAGAAATCGTTACAGAGTGTGATATTGGAGCACAAGAAACATGCCATATGCTTCAGAAATTGCCGCTTAATGTTTGTAATCAACCTTTTACATCTTTGAATGTTGGACACAAAATGTTCCATCAAATAACAAGAGGTCCACATGAAATCCATCTACAACCTAGCTACCTTCAGTCGTACATTAATCGACCTCCAGAATTGGAGACAACAACGCTACTTGAATCTGCACGATCTTTCTCGTACTCTGCGAGTCGCAAGGGATGCAAGTGGAAAGAAAGAAAGGTCAAAGCGATTGTCAATGTTTTCCCAAAGTTCTACACCATCCCAGACGAGGACTCAGACCAGTTCGAAACTTTTTGTTGGAGTGAGCTCCTGCTGTACAAGCACTTCTGAAGCTTGGAAATCGACATAGGGATAACTAAGGATACAATACTTGCAAATTGGAAGCAAATGAATACATCCAAATATGATGTATGGCATGTCCCGCGCATCGCCCTGTCAGATGTAAACGTCGACGATGCAGAATCAGACAGTGAAATTGACATGGACAAAAGGGACATGCTAGAAATGAATGAATGGGAATTATTTTCTCAAATGGGCCCCTCAAACAACATCAGCCTAAATGAGCTTGACCTGCTTGGCAGGCATGAGTTTGATAGCAACTACAGATGGGAACAACTTGCATTGCCCCAAGAGCTTCATGAAATTGCCACACAATTTATAAACATGGAGAAAGCATGTAGCCATGAAAGGCATGCTCCAACTAAGTATGATGTCCCAAACTATACATTATCTTCCAAACAAAAACTAGCACTCACACATATTATCAACCATAGCAAACATCAGTCAAATAAACCATTACACATGATTATTCAAGGGACAACAGGTACAGGGAAATCATACTTGATTGCTCGCATAAGAAAAGCACTTGATAGTTACAATCTGCACCAGCAAAACCAGCTACTCACATTGGCTCCTACAGGGGTTGCTGCATTTAATATACATGCATCAACTATACATTCAATGCTTCAAATTCCTGTCAAAGAAATGCACCCACTGCAAGGCCAATCATTAATAACATTTCAGGAAGAGATGAAACACATAAGATATGTGTTGATTGATGAGATGAGCTTCATAGGACCAAAGTTGATACTGAAGATAGATGCGAGACTACGTGAGGCCTTCCCGCATCGACAACATCTTTATTTCGGTGGGGTGTCAATAATCCTGATAGGTGACCTTGCACAGCTCCCGCCTGTACTGGACAAGCCTATTTACACATCACACTCAAATGCAAAAACACTATGGGACCAGTTCATGACCGTTGTCACCTTAGACACAGTGTTTTGTCAACAGGGCGAGACTCCAGAACAAAGACAATTCCGCCAACTATTGCAGAACATACGCAATGCAAAAGCATCACAAGAGGATTGGGAACTTTTAAAAACACACACAGAAAAGCATCTCACCTCTAGCAAAAAAGAAATGTTCGACAATTCAATGCACTTGTTTGCTACCAATGATTTAGTTAGACTTCACAATAGAAGAATGTTGAAATTGTTAAACCGTCCAATTGCAATAAGTGCTGCAACTACCACCAGGGCTGAAGCAGATAATGCAACTACTGATGAACAGCTTGAAAAGCAAGTATTACTTTGTAGAGGGCAGTGCATCATGCTGACAACCAACATATGGACACAAACAGGCC
>VDFB02290401.1:0-47346 GCA_007258455.2 Sequoia sempervirens | reverse complement strand
AAACTAAAAGATCAACTAAATAATTCAAAGATAAAAATAAATCAAAAAGATCAAATAAAAATGTTTACCATGATAAATTGAATGATCAAAGAAAAAAAAATCAAAAATCAAATAAATAATTCAAAGAGAGAGAGAGAAAGGGAGAGAGCATCAAACTTAGGGTTAGGGTTAGCATTAGGATTAGCGTTACATTTAGGTTTGTTGTCAAGTTTAGGTTTAATAGATATAGTTAGGGTTGTGGTAATAATTGGGGTTACTAGCATCAAACTTAGGTTTAGTGTTAGCATTAGGATTAGGTTTACATTTAGGTTTGTTGTCAAGTTTAGGGTTAATAGATATAGTTAGGGTTGATGTCAGAAATATTATTATAAATAACTTAAAAAATAAATCAAAAAAGATTTGATCAAAAGGAAAAATCAAACATAAATCACAAAGATATAAATATATATTTAAAAGATAATTCAAATATTTGAATAAATAAGAATTACAAAGACAAATCAAAAACGATGAAATAAAAAACCTTACCATAAATAAATTAAAGATCGAAAAAATAAATCAAAATAAAAGATAATTCAAATATTTGAATAAACTAAAAGATGAATTAAATAAATAAATAAAAAGATTTTATCACAAAGATTTGATTAACATATCAAATAAACTAATCAAAGCTTTAAACAAGTTAAAAGACCAAGTGTAAAAGATAATTCAAATATTTGAATAAAGTAAAGATGAATTAAATAAAGAGATAAACATATTTGATCAGAAAGATAAATCAATCAAAAAGGAAAAATAGAGATTTGATCTCAAAGCTTTGATTAAAATATCAAATAAACTAATCAAAGATAAATAAAAAATATGACCCCATTTTCTTCAGTCATTTAAATAATGACAACAATAAATAAAAGAAGGATATGTTCCCGCATCCCGTGAAGAAGGGAAGTATCTAAACTAAGAAGGATTAATTTTGTTTTTTTGAAAGAAAGGGTAAAGAATTAGGTAGAATCGAATTTTCTTTAAAAGAAAGGAAATTTCCCATTCTATAGTAAATAAATTTAAAAGATGGAAGTAAATACTGTTACTAATTAATTATAGTATTCATCATTGATGTAATTATATATATATATATATATATTGGGGATGAATAAGTAGTTAGTTAAATAAATAAATACATTGTATATAGGAAAGAGATATTTTATTTTGAGTTTAACATTGTTAATATTAAGGAAATATTATTACAAAGAGAACTATTAGGATATTAACATTGTCATTGTAAAGAGAGGATTAATAATTGTTAGTTGTATTTTTCTTGCCCTTCTGTAAAATATGGATATTGCATATTCTCAACCCTCTTAACTATAATAGCTTTGTCGAATTTAAGCTAATTACCTTATTCAACTTTTTGGACTCATTGCTCAGTTAGTTTGCACATACCCTATAAAGTAATGTTTTGTGAAATAGTTATTTTACATGATTTTTTTAAATATGGTTTAGTAGCCTCTACCAAAACACTTTATATTAAATCATCACCATGTTGTTGGGTAGAAACCCAGCCTAGAATAATAATTTAATCTACCTAGCCCATTATGCAATGCCTAAATTATCCAATTACTAAATGTTATTTGGGGCTCACGCTAGATTTGAAAGATTTAATAATAAGTTGCACTCAAAAAGAACAAGTCAGTTACATCTAAGTATTTTGGATGTAGAGATTCTTAAGTTGCCCCCCCCCCAACACGAATATTAAAATAACTATTTTAGAGTCAACCATTCTTGTAGTAAACTAAATTTCCAAACTTAGACATTTAAGTCGTTGGAAGGAATTTGATGTTTACCCTCCAAGAAACTCGTCTATAAGGAGTCACCCAACATGAACCCATCGCTAATTAAACCTTGAATTGTACCTCATTCAAGTGTATTATTACCAATATAGTGATAGGCTTAGGAGTTGTGTTGTATAATGGTGGCCCGCTGCGAAAGTGTTAGGTTGCTAATGTATGTTCTGCAAAAAATAAAAAAAATGTCGGGATTGTAAATGAATAGTTCTAGCAGTGTAAAAATGGTCACCTAAATCACATAGCTAGGAATAAGTTAATAAGCTAAATGGGAGTTTGGGATTGACAGCCAGTTCCAAATTGCGTTTATTATAAATATCAATTAAGAGGACTTCTGTGTTGATTGATAGGCTCCAACTAAAAAATCTTTCAAAAAACATTCAACTAAACTAAAACTGCCAACCTTCTTTTTATATAGATAGAAGTACTTTTAGTAAGCTAAATTGACAATAAACTCAATTTAAACATTAGCATAAGTATAAGCTTAATGATTTAGCTATACTGTTTGGTGAGATAATTAATAATATTACCAGTGATTAAATTGGCTATTTTAAAGAGTATATGGTGGCCATTTTCAAAGAGTTATATGTTTGGGATAATATTATTTATGTTTAGACTGAGGTAAATAAAAAAAAATACTATTACTGCACGTTTGAACTGTGAGTACTCAAGGGGTTTTACCCCACGTATAGAAATAAAATAAACTAAAATGTGAAATCTTGGTGTTAAGGAATACTATATTCCTGCAGTAGACAGTAAATGTGCGATGATATCCCATAGAAATTATTAGGGAAGCATACATTTTTTTTCCTTTTACCTTCATTTATTTACTAGGCAAAAATAGAAGATTAAAAGTGTATTTTTTGAACTGATTAAATAAGCTTATTCGTTGTCGGATGGAATTAAGTTTTTTTTGTTTATCGAATGAAGTTAAAGCAATTTTTCCCTCTGTGGAATGTGGAAATCATTTTGCATTATCAAATAACATAATAATAATGTCATAAATATTGTAAATATTATTATGGACAATTGAAAATTAATAGCACTTCTTATTATAAAATAATAGAAATGCCAGCTGAATGGTTGTTATAAAACAATGTGATTTATAGTTATAACATTATTTTGAAGAGTAATTTTATCTTGTATTATTAAAGTGACAATAAAATTACTATTGTAGTAGGAGTAAATATTATTCTTGGTATGAAGAGGTTATTTGTGAGAGTAAATGTTACTATTATTATTCATGGGTTGGTTATTTGATGTTAGTAAGGTAAATTTGAGATTAACAATTGAAATTGATAAAAAGGGTTAATTTGTGAGTAAATGTTAGTATTATCATTAATGGGTTAGTTATTTAATATTATTCTTCTTATTTAGATAGAAGTGATTTTAGTAAGGTAAATTGAGATTAAAAAATTGAAATTTATAAAAAGGGTTAATTTGCGAGTAAATGTTGTATTATCCTTAATGGGTTAGTTATTTGATATTATTATTTTTTATTTAGATAGAAGTAATTTTAGTAAGGTAAATTGACATTAAACGCGGGTTAAACTTTAGCATCAGTATAAGCTTAATGATTTAGTTATAATGTTTAGATGAGATAATTAATAATATTACCAATGATTAAATTGTCGATTTTAAAGAGTATATGGTGCCATTTTCAAAGAGTTATATGTTGGGATAATATTATTTATGTTTAGATTGAGGTAAATAAAAATAATAATATTAAAGTACGGTGGACATGTGGAATATTGGTAGTAAGGAATATTTGACTTTTGAGTAAAATAATCGTACTATTGTAGAAAGAATAAATAATAAGTATTGTGGTAAAATTTGTAAACTATAAATACAAAAAAGGGTAGTATAGTAATGGGATACAATTAATGGTACACATTATATTTAGTAATACTATTTTATAAATAAAAAACGTTATTGTTAATTGGTGGTATACTAATAAAATTACTATCATAAATAATGTTATTGTTAATTGGTGGAATAATAATAACATTACTATTATAATTCCAAATAAGTTTATTCTTGATTCTTATAGATAGCGTTATTCTTAATTCCAGATACTTCATCCACTTATATTGCCATTTAGATTTTCTCAACTAAAAGCGAATTGGGAAAAGGGTCTATATAGACATATAGCCAACACATCTTTCCAGATTTCCATTTTATTCACAAGTCCTCACCCATTAATTACATCAGTTTATATCCTCTATATTTCTTTTTCATTGCAATGCATACTTTTATAGACCTTAAACTAACACACTTTTCATGTTGCAAAGATTAGGCTTACATGTGCTTGAATAAATGTGCTTTCTAAAAAAAAAAAGTAGTGGGTGGAATTTAATAATAGTTATGTATATAGATTTTGGATTTAATTGTCCTGCTTATTGTTAAAAGGAAAATAACATCATGAATATAATCAGAATTTTTTATCTATATTTATATTTTTTGAACTTGATTATGCATATAAGCGAATTTTTATGTTTGTGTATTGGTCTATGCTATTTCTTATATAAGCGAATTTGTATGTTTGTGTATTGGTCTATGCTATTTCTTTAAAAAGTGTAGTTTAATTTTAAATCTATTCCTAGGATAGAATTATTATTATTTTTTTAAAATAAATGCGACTTTTTATTTGTTGATCTAAGGACAAATATATGACTAATTCAACTAATACAAGATCTCCCGTCATCAATTCCAAACATGCTCGTAAAGATAATCATTATTTCATTTTACAAGCATTCCTTAGTGAAGATTTTGTTTCCATTGTGGTTGTCATTTTGCCACCCCATTTCCAAATGTCCTTTTACAAATCACACACATGCAACTTTTATTGTCATAAAATAATCACATTTGTTCCTATTTAAAAACTCCCCAGGTGATGGCAAACTTGCACCCACCAGCAGACATTATCACAATATCTAGCAGCTCGTCTGAGGGAGACATTACAGGATCAAAAGCTACTGATGCTCCTCCCTCACCTTCAGACTCTTCTTCTGTTATTTGGAGTGGTGTCTACAAGAGCAATGTTGCAGTCCTCGCAGAGAACATTGTGAGAGGTTGTGAAGAGACTATTGAAGATGCTAAAAAGACATGCGAAGAAGCCTTCCAAGTGGAAAACCATGACATCGAGATGGTGCAACAGGCAGTCCAAAAGTTCCATACAACTTATTTTGTTTTGGATGCGTATTGCGACTTCCTTCGAGCAATGAAATATGATGCATTGTATGGAATGGGAAATGGTACTAGGATTAAGGAAGATTTTCTACAACTCCTAGCAGACATAAAGTAGATTGTAAATAGCTTGCTTAAGATAGCTACTTGTTTTTTGTGGTGTTGGGGACAATCATTTTTTCTTTGTGACAAAACATGACGACAACAACTTATGGCTTTTTTTTTAAGATGAGGAGCATGCCTTCCCTCTTGATATGGAATGTAATACAACACCTACTAATCATCCAGCCCCTTCTTTTTCCTAGCACAACAAGCAGTAAAACCTTATATCTGGTTTTCGGAAATCTACTATGTAGTGGGAAGAATGTACAACTCCTTCCCCCCCACTCTACTACTTTTTCCTTTGGTCCTTTCCATTGTACATATGCATCAACCAGTACGGAAATTGACTCAATGTATCTACGTTCTACTTTTTTGTCTTGTTCACTCCATGTATCTTGAATCTATTCTAATTGAACTATACACATGTATCTTTGATCTGTTGCAATCAAAACTATACATATTCCATGTATGCAACTGACTAAAAATTAGTACAGCTGATAGTAAATTGCATAGAGAGTATCTAATTCTCCTTTCCTCGCTCCACATAATGAGGTAGATGTTCATAAAAAATGTGCATAATTGAATTATTCCTATCCATGTTGCTACTTGCACCCAACTTCAATTTAGTTGCTTGGCTCTTCTTTCGACTACTCGAATTTATCTACCAATAAGTTGCTATAGTTTGATGAAAGGGTTGTTGTATTGACTCCTTTGCACAAGTGCCTTACATCCAATACATTTGTGCAGGATTCTCTCCTTGCCTTGCACCATGGCAACCTTGTTGACTCCAGATGCAATTAGATTGATGCATGGAGGAAATGTCACTTTGGAACCTCATGTCCAAGTCATAGCTATCTCAAGTTTTGGCTTTGAATATACGCACAACAATCGATATAGGTTGGAAATCTCTGATGGTGTGCACAAGCAGAAAGCATCATTGCCAACTAAATATAGCTCCTACATAGAATCCAATGTGCTTGTACCTGGCTCCATCGTGCACCTGAAAAGATACAGCTATCCTCAAACAGCTAGCACACGGTATGCTCATGATCTAACTTCTACATGGCACAGGAATAAGTGAGACCTACTCTCCTCTTAGATTTTGTTACTTATACTTTATCTCGCTTTGAGTATTTAGGTGGATTGTTATTGTTGACCTTGATATTGTGCACACAACACATGCTATTGTTGGGGAGCCAGTTTTCCTATGCACAAAACATCTTGAACAACTTGAGCACTCAACAGGAGAACCCTCTAGCTTGGCCACTTCTTCAAAAAACCCTTGCGTTCCTGAAAGACTAGCTCCTCGACGTCTACTATTTGGGGTCAATCCAATCCTACCAAAGGAGGCACCACTGACAATAACGCCTATCAAAAACTTGAATCCATTTCAACCAAGGTGGACTATTAAAGGTCGTGTAACTGTGAAGACTGATATACGTAGCTACACCACACAGAAAGGAAGTGGCCATATCTTCACCTTTGATATCATAGATTGTGAAGGAACTGAGACACGTGTGACATGCTTCAATGAAACAGCTCACACCCATTGTGATAAAATTATCGAAGGACCTACATACACATTTTCTGGAGGCACAGTTCGACCTACTAATAGAGTCTACAACAAGCTTAATAGCGGGTTGGAAATTTCTCTTATGCCTGACTCAAGGGTTTCCCTTTGTGAAGATGATGATTCCATCCCTAAAGAGCACTACTCTTTGACACCCCTCAATGCATTGGTAAGCAAAAGCAACAGTTCAAATGTTGATGCAATTGGAATTGTCACTTGTGTACATCCATGCACCACAATCAGGAGAAGAGATGGGACAGAGGTCGCAAGACGAACCTTAACAATTCTTGACATGTCCAACACAAATATAAATGTTACTTTATGGGGGGCATTAGCCGAAAAGTAGGGTGCACAGCTGCACGAGAAATACCTCATGCGTGAATCGCCAGTTCTTGCTATTCGAAATGGGCATGTGTCTGAATTCAATGGAAAGGTGATCAACACCTCATCCACTACAAAACTATCGATTGACCCTCAAATAGAAGAGTCAAAATAGATTAAAACATGGTTCAAAGAAAATGACGCTGCCATTCAGGCTTTAACTACTACCTCCTTTCACATGCCCCCACCTGCTAGAAGACTGACGATCAATGCCATTCGTGAAGAGGCTCGAAGTACAGCTCAACCTCTACAATGCATGTTGGTGGCAACAACACGATTCATAAAAACTGACTCATTTTGCTATCCAGCATGCCCTTCCCGCTCAAGTAACAAGCCTTGTAAGAAAAGACTATCACAGACAAATGATGGAAAGTGGTTTTGTGGAAAATGTAATGCAATATGTGATACCTGTGACTATAGGTATATACTTCAAGTCAAGTTGCAGGACCACACAAATATAATATGGGAAATTGCATTCGACAAAGGGGCGACACAACTCATGGGCGTGCCTGCAGACAAACTATATAATCTACAATTTGATCAAGCTGCTGATAGAAATGTGGAAGAGGTGATTAGGAGTGTCTTGAACAAGCATTATGTATTCACATTGCGTTGTAACCTTGAAATGTACAATGCAGAGCAACGCTTAAAAGAAACCATTTCCAGGGTCGAACAACTAGATTACATTGAAGAGAATAGTTTTTTGCTCAAAAAAATCCAGGAAATCTGCAATGCAAGAGCTCCTCCCCCCATTGAGCCCGTTGTTGTACCACAGCTTGTTGTGGAACTCGCAGGTTCACCCTAGCCATACTACAGACCCTGATATAGTTGCGATGCTCTCTTTACAAGTGTAGTATGACTACAGATGGTATGCATGGCAAAAAAAAACTCATGTTGTAAATAACTATGGCAATATCTTTTTCTTTCTAGAAAACTATCATGTTAATGCCTTTAGATGGATACAAATATGTAAAATATTGTTTCTCTTGATATACAAAAAAATGCACATGTTTGTTTAGCAGCTTACATATGCACCTTTCTCTTGTACCTCCAAATTGTGTTCCTTCTCATATTGCAACATGCATTCGTCAACCAATGAGGAATATCTTTACATGTTCATCTACATTTTTGTTATATAAGCATTTTTTTTCATCTGGTTTTGCTATGCTCTTATTCCTGATCTACCCTGATGTGTCTAGACCCACATATGGCAGACTCCTCAATAGGCAACAATGCAAGTGACCCATATAAAAAGGAGGTAAGAAGACAACAAAACTGGGAAAGAAATAGAGCTTACTATGCTCGCCATAGAGAAGAGATAGCTACTCGAAGGCGACTAAAAAGATTGCATGAAAGTCAAAATAGCCCCCAGCTAGCAGAAGCCCGAAGACTACAAGATTGTGAGAATAGTCGAGCTTACTATGATCGTCATAGGGAGGAAATAAATGCAGAAAAGTGCAATAGATCTTTACAGAAACAAACATGCCTAGATCAACATGGAACAACATGCAACAACAATGATAACTTCATGATGGTGATGAAAAAATTTCGTCAAACAATAGATGCACTGTCCAACCGAAAAACATGCATTGTATGCAAGGAATGTTACCCAGGCATGCACGTCCATTCATCAGGTGCTAACGCAACTTGTAAGAGATGTTTCGCTGAGAAAGGCATCCATCGGTTCTCTGCACTCAACAACATGGACCCAGGAGAGCAACCGTTTGTTTTGAAAAGACTCACCCAAGTGGAGGAAATGCTCATTGCCAAAATCAGCCCAGTACTACAAGTAACCCACACTATTGGAGGCCAATATAGATATAGTGGCCACACGATTAGCTTCCCGCAAGATATCACTAACATTTCAAAAGTGCTTCCAAGAAGAATACAAGAGTTGGACATTCTCATAGTTCAAAGATTGCATACAGAAGGTCATTATTATGATTGTTATGTCAGTAGAAGTCATATCAGAGATGCGTTGCAATACAAAGTCAAATATGACCCATACTATCATGATGTTGCAATAAGTTTTGAGCACTTAGAGAACTTCCCTGAAGCAAGAACAAACATATCGAATATGCTACATACCGTTGAAACCAATGCAGACATGGTCGTTCCAAATAATGAAATTGCCTCTGATGGGGATGATATTGAATGCAGCACAGTAAACACATCGTCATTTATGGCTAGACTTCCAAATAGATGCTGTGAGTTAGAAATTATTAAGAAAACATTAGACCTTGACGACAACACAAACAACATTATAGACTGGCCTGAAATAAACTCATCGCCGATAAATGAATACAATATTGAGGGGTTGCTTGATATGGCATTTCCAACACTCTTTCCAACTGGAGTTGCACTACAAATGCAACCACGAATTAGGGAAGTGCACATGCATGAGTATGCACTCCACTTAATGAGATTTCATGACCATAGATTTGGAAGGCATCCAAGGTTCCGATATTTCATGCTTAATCTTATGATGCGGCATCATAGCCAAGGGCTTGCTGTAGTTTTCATAAAAAAAATGCAGAAGAGAACATGCCAACCACTATTGAGGACCTTCGAGCACACTTGAAAAACTTACCTGACACACAATTAGCTCAAGAGCTCATGCACTTTGGCTCTTCAATACGAGGCACAAGACCATATTGGAACAAATGTCATGCTGAACTAACAAATATGATCAACCAGATAGGGTCTCCCACTCTATTCTTCACATTAAGTGCAGCAGACACAAAGTGGCCAGACCTACAATGTTTGATATCGGATGGTGCGCCGGTAGGAATGCAAACAAATAAACAGCGCTTAGAAAATGTAGTCAACAACCCCCACACCACATCATTGTACTTGCATCAGCGATTCACAGTGTTTCGTGAAGAGGTAATTGAGAAACTCCTCAATGCAAAAGATTACTGGTACAGGTATGAATGGCAGCATCGTGGCACTGCACATGTACATGGATTCCTTTGGCTCTATGACGCACCAAACATGGATAAACTTGATTGGGATGATAGTGTAGCAGTTCAACAGGCTAGGAAATTCTTTGACAGGTATGTCAGTGCTTGGAATCCCCGTGCTGCATCAGCAAGAAACAACTTGATTTTTTGATCTTTCCAAGACGATCCTTGCTTACTAGACACAACACAAATATTTGCTACAGACCCCTCTCATGACTACGAAGAGATCATAAATCATGTCCAAAGGCACACAAAATGCAGAGAGGGGACATGCTTGCGAAAGAAAGGGAAAAAGGTAGAATGTCGATACAAAGCTCCATGGAAAGAGAAAATTATATCTACCCTATCACGTGACAACTGTGGGACAAAACAATATGAACCTGCACGAAATGATGATAGGTTAAACATACACAATCCAGAAATGATTTCAATCTGGAGAGCCAACATAGATTGTCAACCTGTCATCTCACGAGCAATTGTTCTAAAATACATTGCCAAATATGCATCAAAAGCAGAGAGAGCATCTGAGACTTGTACTGACATGCTAGCAAGAATATCTGCAACCCAAAAACAAGATGTCCCGGCCCTGCAGCATATCAAAAATTCATGGCAGAAATCGTGGCAGAGCGTGATATTGGAGCACAAGAAACATGCCATATGCTTCAGAAATTGCCGCTTAATGTTTGTAATCGACCTTTTACATCTTTGAATGTTGGACGCAAAATGTTCCATCGAATAACAAGAGGCCCACATGAAAGCCATCTACAGCCTAGCTACCTTCATTCGTACATTAATCAACCTCCAGAATTGGAGACAACAACGCTACTTGAATCTGCACGATCTTTCTCATACTCTGCGGGTCGCAAGGGATGCAAGTGGAAAGAAAGAAAGGTCAAAGCGATTGTCAATGTTTTCCCAAAGTTCTACACCATCCCAGACGAGGACTCAGACCAGTTCGAAACTTTTTGTTGGAGTGAGCTCCTGCTGTACAAGCACTTCCGAAGCTTGGAAATCGACATAGGGATAACTAAGGATACAATACTTGCAAATTGGAAGCAAATGAATACATCCAAATATGATGTATGGCATGTCCCGCGCATCGCCCCGTCAGACGTAAACACCGATGATGCAGAATCAAACAGTGAAATTGACATGGACAAAAGGGACATGCTAGAAATGAATGAATGGGAATTATTTTCTCAAATGGGCCCCTCAAACAACATCAGCCTACATGAGCTTGACCTGCTTGGCAGGCGTGAGTTTGATAGCAACTATAGATGGGAACAACTTGCATTGCCCCAAGAGCTTCATGAAATTGCCACACAATTTATAAACATGGAGAAAGCATGTAGCCATGAAAGGCATGCTCCAACTAAGTATGATGTCCCAGACTATACATTATCTTCCAAACAAAAACTAGCACTCACACATATTATCAACCATAGCAAACATCAGTCAAATAAACCATTACACATGATTATTCAAGGGACAGCAGGTACAGGGAAATCATACTTGATTGCTCGCATAAGAAAAGCACTTGATAGTTACAATTTGCACCAGCAAAACCAACTACTCACATTGGCTCCTATAGGGGTTGCTGCATTTAATATACATGCATCAACTATACATTCAATGCTTCGAATTCCTATCAAAGAAATGCACCCACTGCAAGGCCAATCATTAATAACATTTCAGGAAGAGATGAAACACATAAGATATGTGTTGATTGATGAGATGAGCTTCATAGGACCAAAGTTGATACTGAAGATAGATGCGAGACTACGTGAGGCCTTCCCGCATCGACAACATCTTTATTTCGGTGGGGTGTCAATAATCCTGATAGGTGACCTTGCACAGCTCCCGCCTGTACTGGACAAGCCTATTTACACATCACACTCAAATGCAAAAACACTATGGGACCAGTTCACGACCGTTGTCACCTTAGACACAGTGTTTCGTCAACAGGGCGAGACTCCAGAACAAAGACAATTCCGCCAACTATTGCAGAACATACGCAATGCAAAAGCATCACAAGAGGATTGGGAACTTTTAAAAACACGCACAGATAAGCATCTCACCTCTAGCGAAAAAGAAATGTTCGACAATTCAATGCACTTGTTTGCTACCAATGATTTAGTTAGACTTCACAATAGAAGAATGTTGAAATTGTTAAACCGTCCAATTGCAATAAGTGCTGCAACTACCACCAGGGCTGAAGCAGATAATGCAACTACTGATGAATAGCTTGAAAAGCAGGTATTGCTTTGTAGAGGGCAGCGCATCATGCTGACAACCAACATATGGACACAAGCAGGCCTTGTAAATGGAGCTTTAGGTGAAGTTGTTGAGATAGTTTACAGCCTTGGTTCCAGACCACCAGATGTTCCACTTTATGTTGTGGCAAGGATCGATAATTATAGTGGGCCAGCATGGAATGCAAATGACCCCAAAAGTATACCGATAATACCTGTATCATTGGGCAGTCGTAGGCAAATTCCGCTCACAATGGCATGGGCTATTACCATACACAAATCCCAAGGCCTAACACTATCCAGAGCAACTATCGACATTGGAAAAATAGAACGACAAGGACTTACATTTACAGCTATATCCAGAGTGAAATCGTTGAACAACCTTCGTATTCAGCCAATGTTCTCCTTAGAGAGATACTCAAAAATGCATAACCACCCATACACAATTATGAGAAAAGAAGAGGAAGCCCGATTACAACAACTATCTCTAAAAAGCCAAGGTACACAACTCTTTACCCTTTCTCCCTCACATCGCTCCTGCTTATTCTTATATCAACAATTTCTCTTTTACAAAACTGAACATGCCGTCAACATGTGCATGTCCTTTGAGTAACTTTTTTTTTTGAACAAAATACAGTACAATTGTTGGTGTTTGAGGGTGAGGGGCTATGATATATGTCATTTGGCTTCAAGTCCTGCAAAGCAAAAGGAATGGAATGGTTAGCTGGGAACATTATTTGTTGACATGTACAATGATTGCTCCATGTGCAATTTATTATAACACTTTTAAAGGGGAAATATTTTTTTTTGCCAAATTGCTCACCAACATTTTGACTTTTCATAGCACACATTTTGCATATCATGAACTACCAACAAAAGTACTTTGTCCAGTTGAGACATTAAGATAATATATTGTGTTGGCCATACACTACCATAGTATACCCTCCTATCGGCGTAACCCTTGCGCCTTGCTAAGGTGCAAGCGCTAGTGTTACCATTTAACAACTACGAATTTGGGTCAAACCTAGCCATTAAAATATATAGGGTGTCCCTTCATATGCATGGATGTAAAGGCGGGTATGTTCGGTGGTTGGACGTAAGAATAAAATTATGTTGAAAACGCGAATTTGGGTTTTGATAAGCCTACTTCCAGTTTTAAAACCGTCGCTAATTTGGAGGAGCGGAAACCAATAATGGCGGGGAAATGGCAAGAAAGACGGCAGAAAATATTGAACGGTTCAGATTCGTTTAACCCCATTGATGGGGCTGTCGGAGCTTTTCCACCGTGGATAGAGAAAATTTGCTCGGCAATCTCAAATAGAGAGACGACTTCGGCGTAATTATGTCGCGAAAGCTGGAGAATTAACTACGAATAAAAAAGATAATTCTTGCTATTTATTCACAGTTAAATCGTAATAACCTGTTTTACTTTTCAACAACAGACAGAATAGTCATGGTCATACGGATTATTGTGCGCAATACCTCCACCGTGATCTTCTGGACGAAATGCTGTAGATTTTCTTCCATTACTATCGTCATAATCATTTTCTTCTTTATGATGTCTTTCACAAAAATGATTAGAATGCTCACTAATCATGGGGGCAGGAGCAGCTGCATTACTCATGAGTGCACTGTTGAATACCTTGACTGACCGGACTTGACAAAATGAAATAGCCCAAGCAAAGGCGAGAAAAAAAATGATGCCCAGCCCTGCTTTCATAGTGTAATGATGGGGAAATGTTCTAAACAGATTACTTAATGGAAATAAGAGTAATAATAAGAGAGCTTTAGTCTAGCAATTGGAAAGTTCGAGTAAACCTGGAACGCCTAAGACCATAGGGAGAAGGATATAAAACGATCGAGAGATATCACTATTAACCACTAGTTCGCTGAATTTGTGGGAGATTTCAAAGGATTAGATATGATAGGTTTTTGTCTAGAGTTTGTGGAGAGCCCTCGTATCTACTGCAGAGATTGTGGAGAACTCAATGGAAAGAAAATTTCAATTTTTTATCCAAATTGAATAATGCAAGCTAGGAACAAATGGGGGACATCTAGTTAGTGTTCCACTTCTTGTATGCCATGATCATTTTATACAATACAGGCACGAGAGTGCCTTTTAAGCCCATTAAAGACTCATAAGGTTGCTAAGTGTTATGTTAGCTTTTGAATAACTTAATATCCAGCATATATATTTTGAAATGCTCAACCGCCATATAAGTTAAAATGTGGTTGGTGAAGAGACGTAGAATATAGAACCTCTTACAATTGGAAACTTGAATATGAATACAGACATCACTGGAACAAGTGGTTCTCTATTTTTCTTCCATTAGTACCTATCTCTTACCGACAACACATTCACGGTACCACATTCTTGATTTTGCATTCTCATAAGCCTTTGGAAAGAGTACAAATCATCCTGAATGACTGCTGAATATCTAATTAATTCTTCTGACAGTTCTTGCATGTTTATATAACAACATATCAGCTTTTTATTTTTAAAAGCCTATATATACACTTAGACAATGGATTTCTAGAATATTTGTGGCACTTTCACAGCCATGCATTCCGCAATACCCATTTAAAAAAATTCAATTCAATCTTCTTTTAGTTGTTTTAAAATTGTGCAGCTTTTCTTCAGCAACAAATAATTTATGTATTTTTAGTCCGTCCAATCGATGTTTAAAGACTGATCTATGGCATACGTATCTGTAATGGCAAATAAAGAAAGCTTGCCCTCACTGTTATATTATAAAAAGGAGAAAACAAGACTTCAGTTTTCCTTTATATTATCTGTTATCAATGGGTTATCAACAACTCTAGTCAGACATAGTACGGAGTTAATTACTCGTAGAAGAGAAAACAGAAAATACAAATGCTTGACTACTGAACGCTGTTAATTGAATCCCTGTAAGCAACCACAAACAAACGTTCAAAGCCTCATTTACTTTCAGATATAAATAGAGTTACAGATGACAACATTTCAATTTCGAAGTCATTTCCTGTGTAGGATATTCACTATTAGACGCTCAGAAAAATCGTAAATAAATTTCAGAGGTTAAAATATTGTACAAACACAACCAATATCAAGAGCTATATGTTTCTTGTACTTCAATGAACTATTATATAGCCTTTACTGATAAAGCTTGAGAACTTAGTTCCCTTTCATTTTCTTAACAGAAAATTGTAGAGTAGGAAAATTAACGTCCGCCAAACATGCTATCTCCATTTCTTAATAATTTCTGATAATTACCTATATTTTTGTAAGTTGACTGTATTCACAGATTTTTCTTTATATGAGAACTGACCTTTACGAATATTAAATTTTTACTCCAGATCTGAAATCTTTAATAATCCAAAATGAACCAAGCAAAGTGGTGGCCACTATCGCTTCTTTTAACTACTTTAGTACCCAAAATAGTCATGGATTAAGTTGGAATATTTCCGAGTAATTGTTCTGAATTATAAAATTATGAATGCTCAAAATGTTCTGGAAGACATCCCCTTCACTTCGTAGATTTAAAGTAAACAAAATAACCTCCTTAAGAAAAGGAATTATTTCTGGATATACCACGATCATGATGACGATCTACAATCTATGGATAGTGTCTTAGAGTTAAAGCCAAATATTGTGTTTTGACGTTTACTTGATCTTTTTCCTTTCAAGAGAGCATGCTTCCATCAATTGACATGAAGAGATAAAGTAATGGAAAACCAAAATAAGGCAGGTTTTATCATATATCGATTTATGTATCGTGACATTAAAATATTGTTTTGTTGATTAATATCAATATAGTAAAATTTGAAGAAAGTGAAGACACTTAGAATGCGTTTTTAATTATTTTCTTAATAGTTGATAATTAATGACTAGTTTATTATATTAATTGTCTATTACATTAATCAAATCATTTATCATCAAATAATTATCGCATCATAACTTAAATTTTCTTTTTCTAATGTACATTTCTTTTTTTAAATTATCAATTATCTCTAATTATCTCTTCAATCAACTCTTACCTCTATTAACAATTAAATGCATCACACTTTAGCAATCTTTAGTTAACTACATCTTTCAATTGAAACCTTTCTAGTCTTCATCAATTGACTCAACCTAAAATTCGAAACTTCATGTCCATGTCTATTGAATTTTTATATTGAATAGTCTAATATTATCCTCTTCATGATTTGAAATACGAATTTTCCCTTTCTCAGGTGAGTTGACTCCCTTTTTTTTTTGTAGTTAAGATAGGTTTGAATCCTCAATGCATCTTCTAGGTCCATAAACTTAGTTATTTTCTTCATCATTGAGACCCATTATTTTCTTCATCATTGATACCCATTATACAATCAAGTAAGTCTATTCTATAACATCCATTATTCATCCTTTTATTAGTTTTATGCTAAGATTGCATCCACATTCCTACAACAAAGAAACATATCAAATTATTTATTCAGGTTTATAGTGGATTTTGCAAATTATGATTATTTTGAATCAAAAGAATAAGAATATCTCCAAACTATACAAAAGAACTTAAGAAAAATATTTTTGCAATGATATAACAACTAGGACCACTGACATTCCTCCTCACTTTCACTTGAGCTGAAAAAAATTATGATCCTTTAACAAGCACGCTACGAGAATCACACAATCAACACCAATCAGGTCAAAAACAATTAGTCAATTGCTCAAATGAACATTGAAAATTTTGAACTGATCAAGAAGGATCCTATTACTTGTGTATGATACTATAGACATAGAATAAACACAATGAAAAAATTGATGCTCGCAGATGACTCTATCTTTGGAAATCTTATTGATTACTTCTCTGTGATTGAGTTCAAAAATTGAGGAAATGAGTATGATCATATGTTAATATGGGTGTAAAATGCATCAATCTACACAAAAAACAACACAAACATCATAGCTTTTGTTGACAAGTACATTACTTATAGCACTAATCATTTGCAACTTGACTTGCCTACATTACAAAGGCATCACCACACAAAGAGATGTAGGAGATCAAGGAAAAAACTTTGTAGATACAATTTCCTTTTTCCACCAATGTGGAAGACACAAATACTCTTTCCAATACTGGAAAAGACTAAAACAATAACTTCAAATGCTAGATCAACATTTTCTCGATACTACATAAAGCAAACTATGATAAAGAATACACTTTAGACATGTTATTAAATGACACAAACATAACTAAAATTGATTATATAATATCTTTAAGCTCTATACTAAACAGTCTAACACTTTTCTTACAAAGAAAATAATAAGAAATATAGAACAATAGTTTTGCAAGGAAAATACTGCACCTTTGTAAGGCCAACACAGATGCCTAATTCGTGCTTAATGTGTATGTTGCAATGATGTACTAGATCTCTTACCTTGCAAAGGTAGAAAAATTGATGAAATATGCATTAAAAATAATATGTAAAGACCACTAGCAAGCCAATATTGATGCAATAAAAATGATAGGTAAACTTTGAAATGCGTTGATGAACTTGCAACAAATGTTAGCGCAACAAGCTACTCATAATGGTTTATCACTTCCACTAAAATTTAGTTTAAGAAAATGCACTTTCATTGATACACGGTCCTATAGTGACCATACATTCATTCCAAAGTCCATCAAAAAATTAAACAATGAACCAGATGAATCAGAGAACATACTCTCAAAATCTATTGTAGACTATTATTTAATACTTCCTTAGACATTGATAGACATATGTCTCACAGAATTTGTTCCAAGTTACCATAAAAATGTAACTAAAGTTTACCCAAAAGCTAAACCAAATGTAATATGGTTTATTAAATTCAACAAGCACTTTGATCTAGAGAATCATTGTAGAGAGCAATTAATTCTTTATGTACCATTACAATGAACGAGAATATGCTAAAACAAAATTTTGACTCATGGGAACATGCATACATGCATCATGAAAAAACCATTGTAAAATATCATGCAAATTTCACTCACAACACAATTTATGCATGGGGTGACATAGAGAAAGAACTCAATGATGTTAAGTCCCTTGATGATGAGAACATTGATAAATCATTGACAACAACAAAAGCTAGGCAAAGGGAACAATATGACATTCAAATAGATCTTCCAAACATAGGGCACATAAAACCAAATAGAATTCCATACAATACATTTAAAATTTCTAGGAACCCACAAATAATTGACAACAACAAATACTACAAACTAAGGAAAATGTTAAACAAAGAACAACAAGCAATTGTTGATGATGTTTTAATGAAAAAGATCAATAACATTGATAGGCCTTTGTAACATTTGTTCTTCACTAGTGGAGTTGGAACTAGAAATACTTTCACTACAAAAGCCATATACCAAGCTCTAATTTGCATTAATAGAAAGTCTATTGGCAACAATCTAGACAAACCAAAAGGCATATTAACTATGTATATAGGTAAAGCAACTTACAACCTAGGTGAAGTCACATTACATTCAGCATTTCACATACCATTTAATACATCAAATTTTCTGCCCTTTGCTTTTAAGCACTAGACACTATTTCCAAACACTATGATCAATTGCATGTGCTCCCTATAGACAAAATCTCACTAGTAGGCTCAACATTTCTACACTACATTGATAAATGACTATGAGACATAATGTAAATTCCTACAATGTACTTTGGAAACCTTGATACAATCTTCTATGGTGATCTCTACCAAGCACAACCTGTCCTTGACTCCATTGTATTTAAAAATAAACCCACTACAACCGAATTAATGCTTTACAATTTTTGGAAAGACAATGTAAAATGCTACTCATTGGTCACAACTATGAGACAAGAGGATGAAAAATTTATTGAAATCCTTAACAAAATAAGAATAGGCTTACATAAAAATGATGACATAGACTATCTTAACTGACTTTGCTTCCGTCTTGCACCATTGGATCCAAGACTTCCATACTTGTTCTATAGGAAATTTGATGTGGACATGCATAACAATAGAATGCTATTGGTTATTCCCAATCAAACAATAGTGCAAAATGCAATAGATGAGCATGAGGAAAACTATAATGCAATATGACTTTATAGCCATACAAACACTCTTCCACCTCAAATATATTTAAAATAGGATATCCTTGTCGAAATATATGAGGGAAACTATAATACACAAGATGGCCTAGTTAACGGTTCTAATGGAATACTTAAAGAATATACAACACATAATTTCATTGATGTTATTTGGTTCAAATTTACTGATCCAATAATTGGACAACAACAACACACAAAACTAGCACAATACTACACTGATGTCATTAACAAAGAATGGGTTCCTTTATTGCACATTGCTAAAGCCATAAAAAAAATTCAAAAAACAAAAAAATTACAATTAGAAAACAATTCCCAATACAACTAGAATGTGTGCAGACCATTCACCGATCACAAGGGATAACAATGCAAGCTTTGGATTTTAACCCAACAGGCATAAGACAACATGGCTTAACTTATACAATAGTGTCACGAACAAAGAAAAAACTCATTATTCCTATTGTACCCTTTAACTACAAAAAACTTAAAGTTATGAACAAGATACACCTAGAAATGCATTGCCTCCAATCAACTACACTATGGAAACTTGAATGTCCACATGATACAATGCAAATGCTTCTATGCACAGTAAACACTCATAAGTTAGAACCACATACACATGACATTTCCAATGACTATGACACAATGCAATCTAACATTTTGTGTTTACAAGAATTACACAAGCATATCTTACAACCTAATATATTATTGTAGAATTTTAATGGATTTGGTATTAATATGATACATGGGATAACAAATTTTACCAAAAATTATATGTTCGTATCAAAACCAAAAGAGCAAAACTCTACAAATATTGAAGCCATCACAATCACAATATTGCTATGCACCAATGAACTTAATATCTATAATATTTAAGGAAGACCTAATACTCTCATACAAGAAATAATAATTATTCACAAGCTATAATTGCATATGTGGATACAAAAATCATATTGTACATTGTAGGCAACTTTAATAGTGACATGTGTTCAGAAAACAAAATCAAAAGAGCACTCCAAAATTTCATGTAAACTAAAAACATTCATTTTAAAAAAATAAAATCACATAGTCTACAAAAGCCACTCATTGAACATATTTGGTCAAATTCAATCATAAGTATATGCTACATTTATAGATCAGAGACATATTGGATAACCACATTCCTATTTTCCTAAAGTTCCATCTTACCCATTGAATCATCTCAACATTACACCATACATAAGCATATATCAATAATACATTCTCCTATGGATTCTCCAATACTATATTACTACTTTGCAGGAAAATGATGAATAAAAAAAAAAGATCACCACAACAATTGCAAGACATGGAAGAAGACACAAGCAAACTGTAAAGAAATTATTCTATTTACCTTAAATGACAATTACACTAAATATCAGTGGAAAGCTCATGCAAGAAAATGAGCACAAAATAATTCCAATATTGGGAGTTTCAATATTAGGCTTCCAAAATTGCACCTAGAATAGATTATGATAGAGGAGACTGTGCTTGCATACTCATATTGATAGACACAAGTATAGTTGAAAGCATACCTCACTTTTCTACATACTTTTACTTCATTCCAGATACAACTATTAGCTAGTTACTACTAACTGCAAATTAGTATCCAATTGGAACAATAGGTGCTTTGATTGTTGTTGCTAAGAAAGTAGGCAACCAATATGCAGTTGATATCAAAGATCATAGAGCAAAATCTGACAGAGGGCAAGTACAAATGTTTGCCCAACATAGACTACCAATCCATTATAACCTTTTTTTATAGCATTGTGGTCTCTACTAAAATTTCTTTGTAATAAAAACTAACTTTCTCATTGTGATGTAGTTGCAACTACGTCCATCTCATAAACAATAGTACTTGAAAATATGGGAACAACTACATAGGAACAAAAATCCAACATTTCTTTTCAAGAATATCCTAAAAAGAACAGATCAAAAGAACACATTCCACAAGGGTTGATCAACATTTATTTGCAAATTGAATAACAAAAAGAACACTGGACAAGCTAATTGCTTTGATGCAATCAACATTTAAGGTGACTTTTTAAAAAACTTATTGCTTTCTCATTTAATTTTTTTGAAACTACCCCTTATAACAATCTACACTCACATGTTTTAGGTTTTAGGCACATTAAAAGCAACCAACACACTTTCAAATCCATTTGAAGCTTTTTTTTGGCTTGCAATTATAAAATTCAACACTTACAACATGCTCCAATAGGAAACCACTCATTGCAACCAATGTGACAAGGAAGTGAGCGATATATACTCACTTCATCCTAAAGCTATCATCATAACGAATGAAAAGCAAAAAATTGATTGTTTAGTTCAAAACCATGTCATCCAACAACACTTGCTCGCTCTTCAAAACATGATATATGAAGACTACATCAAGGAGAAATTAGCAGCTATATTTGCACTGTGGGACTTTGTCACGAAAGACCATTTCAGCCTTAATCAAAATAATGTCATCACAAATGCTATTTTCCTAACTAAATGAATGACATACACTATAGTGAGGTAAAAAAAAATATTGATATAAATAATTTTCTCCCTCTTCAAATTCCAAAATATGTTTAGAATTATATAAGAATATTGCTTTTCTACTAATCATAGTAACGACATTGGAGGTGAAAATGAAACACAAGCAAGTGCCAAGCTACCTGCCACTACATCAACCTACACTTCTCTTTTTGTTATGCTTTTCTTCCTAACTTTTTGGCTTATACCACTACATTTTGTGTTTAATGGCTTAAAACTTCTTGACACTTTTATTTTATAGTCAATATCCTTTTCCTTTATATGCTACGCAATATTTTATTTTCTCATGTTCCCATTAAAATGGATTAAAATACGATACTACAACTTTTAAGTATGCTATATGTTAGAAATATAAAAACATGCATATTTTTAATGGGCAAGTTACTACTGCAATTATTGCATTTCAATTTGACATACTTGTTTGGCCAATGTAATATATTTGACAAGATTTATAATGTGTCTCTATTTCGCTTATTTACTTGCACAAAGAATAGTAGTAGACCTAATCCACACAATAGGAAAAGAGATGAATGATAAATTTGAGACATGAAAGATTCACTTGATACTTGATTGAGTTCTCTTTGACATATTTTCCCACTAACTTAGCTTTTGTGGATAAATCAGTAAGCAACAACATCCACTTTATAAGAAAAAATAGTGAATGCACTAGGCATATTTGCTATCACATTCTTTGAATTTGTATTTCAAAATAGTTGCTTGTCTAATAAAAAAAATATTTTTTTCTTTTTCCTATAGTTGGGATTTAAGGACATATTTTTTGTGTTTGAAAAGTATGATTTATCTCCTTTTCTATTGGTTGGAGTGGGTCTATTTTTTTTTTATTAAATTAGGAAAATAGGGAGACATTATATATTTTGGAAAATATTTAATTAGTGGATGCAAATTGTGCAAGGCAACAACACCCAAAAGTTCCTTCAAAAACATGATATGTTGGTTTTAATCAAAGGGACCAATCCTAAATGGTAATGCTTGTTTATGGTTTCACATCCTACACACATCATAAAGATGAACCAAGTGCATGGATGCTAAGAATAGTAGGAATGCTACGTGTCAATGTGTGACAATATTCAGTTGAATTTGTAAATCCTCTAAACAACATTTTGCAAATCAATTCTTATAACTCAATTAAACTTTGTTATCTGTTATTAAATAGGCCTCTAGCTCTTACAATAAAGTTTTTATTAAATACTATGCCTTTTTTCATTGGTTTTGTTTCTCTTTCTTAGAAACAGAGGAAAATGTCCCCATGCTTCTATGCTCCTACAACTAGAGGTATTGCTTGCTATTACAATCCCTCACGAGGCAAAATGGGTACAGTACATGGCATATGCTATGCAACTAATAAACATGGAATAGTTGAAGCTAAGGAGTAGATTAAATGTAAATTTCATAGGCTTTTTCCTTGGCCTAAAGCACCCTACAATAGTAAATACATTGACCAATTTCACGTGTACAACAATGGTTTTTTTGACTAAGGTTACAGCTCTAGATATGTGTAATTATTTCCATTTGAATTCATACACAGTAAGCAAATGAGAATTACAAAAGGGAAAATTGAATACTTTGGACAACATCTTGACGACCATGTATGCATTTAATGCAATAGCTATAGATTGATTGATAAGTATCCCATATCCAAGGCACATCATACAATTCCAATAGTAACCTGCCTTGATTGCAACAATGACTTGCCTCTCAATAGGTTTTTCTATTTTCCATATTTACTTGAAAAAAATTCAAAATTATAGCCACTTCAAAGAATATGTAATATATAATCTAATTACTATACTAAGTGACACATTTCATATGAATTACATATCACATTGTTGCAATTATGTATATCTCTGACAACAACATTATTGTAGTCAAATGATTATAAAGGTCACTTGCTTATGGGAAAAAAATAGACAAATTCAAGCAATTCACATAATTTTTCTAGACATTGGAAGAATCAAACTTCATTGGAAACAAAGGACAAAAGACATCCGATATTCTGACCTCCTAGACTCTCCTTCAAGAATCAAGTATATTTGCAGCTTTGCATGTCTTTTGCTCCATTCCAATTCCAAGGAATGGTTCTTGTTACAAGGACAACATACTATTTTATTTATAAACACAAAACAAAAAAGCACATGACAAAATTAACAAGTAAAATGCAAAACTATTGCAATCAATCCATAATCAATGCATTTGATGCATTCACAGTTAACAAGACCATGCCCAAAGCATTTAGTTTCCCATATGTAGAATGCTTCTTGAGTTTTACTATTTCATGTTTATGACATACATATCATATGTCATATGTAGTTGCTTTGGTAGGATTTCTAACTTAGGTTTTCTAAATAATACAAAAATAGCCATCTACATTTATTTTACCAAATAGTGAAAGTTATTGTACATTCAATCTCTTATACATTACAAAGTAATAATAACTCACCTCTAAGACATTCTGTAATATTTAGTTTTTCTTCTGAAAATGTCCTTTGCCTTGCAAACAATAAAACACTTCTCTCTGTCTCATCATTCTTCACAAAATTTTCATATCATATTCTAATGCATCAATCAAAGGACATTTGTTTCTAGTCTATATTCTCACAAGTTTACATGTAACACCCTGGCCATTCTCACTGTTTATGGACTCGATCTATGTGTAGAAGGTATGCAACACAATGAGGCATAAAGAAGCATTCCTATTTACACATGTTCACCATTAACACACTACGAGGTATTGGGATTGCTCCATACCACTAGCCTTAATATATTGTTTTTGGCGAGACTTCTCAATGATGTAAGTGCATTAATATTTGAAAGGAAATTAATTAATATTTAAACCTCCAGTTTAGCTATAAAGTTGTTATTCCTATTGACTTTACTTTTTATGGCCTATTTTTCATTGGCATATGTTCTTTTCTAAATTTAGGATAAATAAAATTAATTATATTTAGTTTGTATAACTAAATGAATTCAACTTAGATATAGTATTTAAATATATTATAAAAAATAGAGATGATTAAAATATTCAAAAATATTATTATTAATTGAACATTATAATATGGTACTAAAGAGGATAAAATACTTTTGAATTTTTAACTTATTACTAATATTTATATTTTATATGTCTTGTATATAAAATAAAATAAAATACTTTTATATTTTTAATATCTCCATTTTCTAAAATTCTTTTAAATTTTTAACTTATTAGTAATATTTTTATTTTTATGTCTTACATATCTAGACAAAACGATTTATATGTTAACAAATAAGTATGTTTACTAAATAGTTTTTTAAATATGGCCCTTTTTGTTTATTACAATATGTCATTTGCTTTGTCTATTTCCTTATTGCTACCTTCACAAATAAACCCTCCACCTTCACACTAAACCAATTTAAATTCCTAAATTATTTTTATATAAAAATTTATTACTATTATTTAAGACGCACACAAAAAATCTGAATTTTAATATACACTTGTTCCAACAAGTTTTAGTACAGACAAACAATACATAAATTTCACAGTTTCAATAACAATCTGTAGCCTCTATATTTTGTTCTCTCACATGTTATTGTCTTCTATTTCATTGGTTCTCCTTCTCTGCATTCAATAAAAAAACTCTAAATTTCAACCACAATTAATCAATATATACTAGAAACTTATATTTAAGTTCTACAATTCATTTTACAATTCTTCAACCATATTTTCCTTTCCCCTACCAACCTAAAAGTCTTCTATTTCATTGGTTCTCCTTCTCTGCATTCAATACAAAACTCTAAATTTCAACCACAATTAATCAACATATACTAGAAACTTATATTTAAGTTCTACAATTCATTTTACAAATCTTCAATCATATTTTCCTTTCCCCTATCAACCTAAAAGTCTTCTATTTCATTGGTTCTCCTTCTCTGCATTCAATACAAAACTCTAAATTTCAACCACAATTAATCAAAATATATTAGAAACTTATATTTAAGTTCTATAATTTATTTTACAAATTTTCAGCCATATTTTCCTTTCCCCTACCAACCTAAAAGCTCCTAGGTTCGCCGCATAAACTCACCCACTGCGTCACTTGTTTTATTTGTCATTAAACGATTGTGAAAATTCCAATACTCCAATAAATGCGGGCTCGGGACAGTTGTAAGTAACCATAGCTTTCTATGCTAGAAGCAGATAATATCACTAACATAAGTGCAAGCCTAATACAAGTCCTTTAATTTGCTTACATCGTGCCTTGATTGGAGGCTAGAATACCTATTTTAACACCTCTTACCTTGTGGATTGCAATGGATTTGTTCAGAGTTCATAATGACCACGTGAGTGGGAGGCACGATGAACAGAACGACGACGTGTTTCTTGGGTCTCCGATAATCCTTGTGTGAATTAGAAGGAAAAGAAAGTGCGCTTCTGTTTACCCAAATTTAAATGATTTTCGCATTCAAGAAAGTTATGAAGGAGAAATTGATCTCCGGGGGAACTTATAACTGTGAACGTCCAAGGCTTGGAGAATATTAAATTGATGAAAGAACTGTTTGGGTTTCAATTTAGTGAAATTAAATCGTTACCTAAATTTTAATATCGAGGATCACTAGGGTATATTTGTGAATGTCATATTACATTCAGTTATTAGCTTTAATTATTCGTATAGTTGTACATGGGCTGATCCTATAAGAGCCAGTATCTCGGTAGAACAACTACAGCCCACATTAATATAGCTAAAAATCTATTAAGAGTGATTTTTTTGTTTAACCTCTAATCAAAAAATATCTCAAAACTTAAATATTTTGGATCATCGGATTTGAGTGAATTCCTGTTTATAGCTGGTCGATGGGTTCTCCTTCATAGTGCCAATCTGCTATGTTTATTGAACGGATTTTCCGGGTCTATCGATGTCGCCACTTATTTAACAGGGCTAGAGAATTTAAATGGTCTAAACCCAAACATTTATGTTTGCGATTCCTTATAGCTGATGAGTTACAGTACCTGGTCAATGGACCGAAATTAGATTTCTACTTCCGGGAATCACCCTTATTTGTCGGTGTTATAAATGATTGTGCTCAATATTGAATCCTGTTATATATCATTGACAATTTGGAGCATTTACGGAGTTTGAATATGCAGTTGTTAAAATATAAAGTTGATACGAAATGAAATAAATCTCCCCGTACGATACGCATATATAAAATATGAAACGCCTATAACGGATACGTATCTGCTAAGATAGATGGCCACTACAAATAACAAATATAGCGCAGCACATGAATATTTACACTGCCATTTTGGCTGCTAGAAACCAAAGTTTGTTGTTGTGGAAGCACCACTATATACTGTACAGATAAAATAACAATGTAATAATGAATCCTTCACTATACACAAACCATTCTGACGTCCATATACATTGATGATGAATTCTATTTTTCTGGACAAGACTACTTACCTTTGTACAAGATCCACTAATATGTTGAAAACACTCTCCAGTCCAACCCACAACACATAAAATTTACTTCTAATTATACAATCTTCTAATTGGGCTTTTCAGCAGCAAAGGGAGTATGGATTACTGTGGCCTATACCTGGACTGTGACCTTGCTCGCGATTTATGACGGGCCTTGATGCAATAACATTATCATCATCTGTTTCTTTGGAGAGCACGCTAATTTTGGGCGCAGGGGAAATCGCCTGCATTCCATTATCCATCACCTTCATTAGCCGAGCTTCGCAACACAAAATACCCAAAACAGAGAAAAGCATGACAGCAAGTGCAAATCTCATTTTGCAATTACAAGACTTACTTTTCCGACAATAACAATTCCAGGCAATAGTATTCTAATAGTAATAGGAAAATATACACTTGGTAGTGGACTGTAATGACAACACACAGAACACACTAAAAGACGAAATCCTATTGCAAAATAGATTGTTGGTATAATTGTGAGAGACTGCAACTCGGTATATATAGGCCTGTTGGCTAAAGACTCTGTGAAGCATGCCATCTGTATTGGCGGCTGCACTATCTCCTGTGGGGAACATGCCATGCCTTATTCAAATTGAACAATTCAGATTCCCCTCGAAAGTCTAGCCTGGGTTGGGGTTCCACTACTACTAAAAGATTTAATATTATTATTCCTGTCGATTTTAAAATAAGGTCAATTCTTTGCTCCAATATTAGAATATTCTAAGACGGTAGAACGATCTGAGATTTGAAGCTACACCAGTTAGGTTTAAGTTATATTTGAACTGTAAAATATTGTTTTTTGTTTATGCACAACTAGGGAATGAATAACCGCCTCACAAGCTTGGACGGCGCTTGAATAATTCAAATAGTTTGTTCACTAATTTTCCTTTATCGTAAGTTATTTTTTTATAACGAAACTTCCACTCAGATTATTTAACTTATTTTAAAACTCCTTCCATGTTCAAGCTACCTTTATGTCTATTTGCAACTTCATATACTCATATTATTCTTATTTATAAAATTATCGAACTTCGAGTATGGAACAACTAATTCTGTCTCAATAAATTTAAAGGTCTCTTCTCTTTACAACTGCAAAGTTCTATGGTTCCAATTAAAAAATAAAAACCTTATCTATTCAGAATTAGCCTGTAAAGTATTCTATTTCATTCTCTTTAAATTTGATTTACAGATGCTGTATACATTTACACCATCAATGTAGTTACCGTGTTCTTATTCGTTTTCGTTAGAATCTGAATAAAATGATGTAAGGCACAACTATAACTATGCCTGATGACATTAAGAAAATATGTGTAACATCTTTGCAAAGCTCAGCCATAGGAGAAGCACATTATAGTCGATAATAAATATATTTTTGTCTTTCTCCCTTTAAAAATTATCCAAGGTAGTCAAGTACGCAATTTACCAACGTAATTAACGAATGTAAAAATAAATAAAAAACTTTGCAGGGCAGCACCTGGAATACATAAAATTAAATACTTGTAGCATAGCAGATAATGTCAGCAATTTAACATATTATAAACAAAAGCTTCAGGGTAACATAACTCACGACTATACATTACGATTATTAAAATGAAAGTAGTTCCTTTGTCTCTGCTGCAGCCCCTTCCGTATTGTCAGAAACTAGATGTAAAGCGTTGCCCTTATTATCGTTTGGCAAACAACTGATGCTAATGTTTAAATGATCAAAAGCTATCAAGGAAGATAAAATTATACAGAAAATAACATTGCAACTAGATTTTTGAATGCATAAATAACAATTATTTAGAGACAGTTACAAGTAAATAAGCTTCAACTATCCATCTCAAATAAACAATATTCCATGTCCACAAAGAGTGACCAATAAAAATTATTTTGTACTTTGTCATAATGTTAGAGAATTAATCACCTCCGAACTACTGCAGCTTGTCCTGTCCTCTCCATATCAGCCTCTGTATCAGCAATGAATCTTCATCAATCTTAGTATTAAAGACAAACAATGAAATTAGATCTTGGCAAGGATTCAAATAGATTTGGTATTAATTCCTCTAGCCTGTTTGTTGTTCCATCTACAGGTTTCACAAGATTTTTTGGGTGCTATAAAATATATTATTTTATGTATTGTTGACTCTTTTTTGGGTGCTATAAAATATATTATTTTATGTATTGTTGACTCTCCTTTGTTGAAGCTTAGGTTTCTATATATTGTTGAATTTGTATTTTTCTGTAACCACTCTCAAGAGTCCAGCTCTGGTATTGATGTTGTGTAAGAAGTTGTTTGTACTAGTGAGTGAAAGAGAAGTTGTGAGTAATAATTTAATGATAGTATATGATGGTATGTTTGTTAAGGAGTAGAAGCTCTAGCAAGAATCTGATAATGTAATGGAGTATGTTTCCATGAGCAGCAACTCAATAGATGTTTGTAACTATCCATGTCAATGAGTATGTAATGATGCTTGTATGAATGAGCAACATCTCAAAAAAATTATGTAATGTTTGTTAGAACTTCTCACAAGATCATAACATAACAACCTAGCATTTTGACAAAAACACTTGCACACAATGACCCTAATGTACATTTTCTTGGCATGATTGTACATCCAAGATCGAGTTGGGACACACCCTGGCCGATCGGATCCCTTGCGCAACACTTTCTCTGGGTGAGGCGAGGCGAGGAATGAACAACATCACCGGTGCACTAGGGATGGGGAGCTTGAAAGGTGGTGCAATCATTTCTCCTCGATCTCAGTTCTTTTCTCCCATTCCTTGCTCATCCCGGGTTCGGAGCTATGGAATCATAGGTATTTATTTTCTTCTCTTCCAATTGATTGATTCGTCGCCATTATTGATAAAGGAGTTGATTAAAATTTACAATATAAACTTTCTTTAATAGGCAAGGTAATGACAAGTTACCATTGACAAGTGACCATGCTATAGGTGTCTCACAAAGTGAGAACACTTGTCTCAACTAGATGAGGCATGAAAAAACTCTAGAAGTTCTCTAAGTGAGCTTAAGTGTAGTGTGAATAGCAATATACTAACTAATCTTAAAGCTAACTTATTTAATAATACCTCTTGTGGTAATGAAAAAATTATCCCTCTACATTTTTACACTTTTTTGGGCCCTCCCTATTAAATTGAACTTAAAGTTGCCTTGATTTAGTGTTGTAATGTGTTTAACACATTCACATTAGGTCTTGGGCCATTGTAAACTAAATGGACTTAGTTGTGCCTTATTTAAGGTGTTATAAAGTGTATCCTAACACTTTCCCACTAATATAGGGTTTTCATTATTAATTGGGCTTCTTTATGTCCTATTTGGTCTTATTTTACATCCACAAGCCATAATTGATGCATCTTTTCAAGATTAATCCCAACAGAAATGAACATCCAATCATAATATAGGTGTTTTTGGATTGTATGGCTGAAATTTAGTGATCTTGGACTCATACACCACCACCTTGGGTGTATGGGTCCCACCTAAGTTTGGTGGCCCTAATCTAGATTTCACATGAATTTAAAAATTTCTTGAAAAATGTGCCCCAAGCTTAGCCTAATGGGACTCATACACCCCAACTAGTGTATGAGTCCCACTCAGCTTAGACCTAATTTAAATTAAAATTCTTGGAAAATTTTTATTCTCTTAGATCTCATGTCAGCTTGTAGTGTTGTAATTCTTGGAAATTTGGCATAAACAAGTATAAATACAAGGTTATTTCACATATTTTCTCCTAGCAACTTGAGTATTCATGCATTATAGAAAATTTGAGTTCATAAAAGATTTCAAGAGTTTACAAGAGCATTCAAGAGCATTCAATAGTTGATTATCAAGCATTTTGGAGCATTATTCAAGTATCAAGCATCATACCAAAGTCATCATGCATAATGTTTTTTTTTTAGCTAACATTTGTGATGTAGGGTTCTATGATTCAAGCAAGCATTCAATTCAAAATCTACTACATTCAAGCAAGAGTCAAGATCCACATTCATGCTAGCCATCTCATACATGTTTGTAACACTTTGTTTCTAAGGTTTGATGAGTTACAACATAGAATTTTGTTCATTCATCATTCCTCATTTCATTTCAAGGTTTGATTATCAAAACAAGGTTTGACCAAGGCAAACCCCTTTCTACTAACAAAATAACATTTTTCACTCTATCTAGTGTGTGATTTGCATATTTAGGTTAAAGACACATTGAAGAGCAAGGCTGGAAAGAATTTGTCAAGTGTGCAAAGTTGTTAAAGTTGTCACCTTATCGATGAATGTCGTACTTTAAGAAGTATCCTTGAAAAACTTGATATGTTAGAAATAGCATGTCTCTTTCCTCCTTGCCATGTAATAGTTGTAGAATCATATCATTCTCACTAATACATGATTTCCATTTATTGCAAATCATTTCAAAATGCAAGGATCAATTTCTCGTCACCTACCTCAGATCATTCTTGTCTTGCACAAAGTGAGGGCAAGAATTAGGTATTCTTGTCCTAGTAACACATTTTTTTATTGTCCCTTTGGCTAGTTTTTCACCTTCATGTGTTGTAGAAAAATGGCCCCTTTTCATTTTTATGGCCTTTTAGGTCTTGCTTCATGGTGTTTGATCTATTTTTCTCTAATTTTATGATGTAACATGGCTTGAACATACATATTTAGGTACTAAAATTCAAATAATAACATCTTGAGAAGGTGTTGTGAAGTGTTGTAAGACATTTTTACACTCTTCTAGACTCTATTCATTGCAATTCACCTAAAAATCACCTTTTCAATCATCATCAAGTCTATTTTCAAGTGTTGTAAAGTCTTGTAACAAGATTTCACACTTTCCTAGGCACAACTTCACTATTTATCCCTTTCCTAATACTTATTTGACCACTTTATGCCCTCATATGCTTTAATTAAGTGTATTTTTAAAGGTAAGCCTAATAAACAACATTAAATGCAACATAATTCCTAACACTCTTTTTCATTTCCTAGGTGGGACCAATTCGCCATGGGTGGTGAACGAGTCCCCCTTGGCTCCAAATTATTATTTTTTCAATTTTCTTTTGGGTTTTTATTCAAAAAAACTTGATGTCGACCTGTGATGAGGTATGAATGGTTAACTAAGGCAAAATATTGTATAACTAAGTGATTTTCACCTCATTTTACATCTCCTACAATCTTCTCACTCATTCAAGTATTCATTCACACATCTAAGCAATCAAACATCTTACAACATCAATCCAAGCATTATTCAAGCACTTTGAAGCATCCATTGGCATTGCTTCAGATTTGCATCATCAAGGGTTTGGTAAGTTGATAGCAATTGCATGTTATTAGTTTATCATTCTCTTTTATTTCATTGTTTCATTAAGGGTTTGGCAAAGGAAAAGCCCTATTTTCTAACCCTCAACCATTTTCCCCCTATTGCATGTGTGTTTGTAGACCTAGGTATGTAGATTTAACAAGCTTATTGGTGTTGAAGATTGGTCTACAAATCAACTAGGTGCTTCAAGACAACTCATTCATATTTCAAGTTTGGAGAAGGTTTTATGTCTATTTCCTACAGAATTGACTTTGGCAACCCAACAATCAAAGATTTCCAGATCTAGTGTTGCAGAGTTGTATCCTAATTTTTAAAAATTTTGGGAGAGGAATGATTCACCACTAGTGGTGAATAAGTCCCACCTTAGAATTGAAAATCTAATTTTTTTTAGATTCTGGATCTTGACTATCAAAAACCAGTTTCTGACACTTTTTCACCAGTAGGAGGACTAATTCGCCACCCTATGCGAATGAGTCCCACTGTGAAATTTTAGTAATTCTTGTCAGCAGTCACAACATTCCAGATTCATCAAATATTGCCTAGGTGTAGTATGTCTCATCATGTTTCTTTCTGTTCTGCATTATTTCTTCATTTAATTCATTATTTTCATATCATAGTGTGTTTTCAAACATAGCATAATCTTAATTTTGCATTCATAATCAGCCATATAAATCACTCAATTGCATTTAGTTTACTTCATTTAGCTTAGATAATATCACACATAACATAATTTGAATGAACCCTTAGCATTTTTGTGCCCTATCTCTCTCCTTTTAGGTGAAAACCCATAGAAGAGCAAGAGAAGTCCATAAGAAACCCCAAAAATCAATGGCTCATTTTGGTGAACCTGAATTTTGAACACTTTGCATTTCTAATTTCATTTGCATATTGCATCCTAGATTACACTTATATCAACATTCAATGAGGACATTTTTTTTTTGCATTCTAGGACTTTTCATATTGCATTAGTGAAAAATTCATTTAGATTTCATTTTTGCATTGCATCTTATTAAAAAAACTAAAAATCTGCATTCTACATCCTTGATTGCATTATGTAGAGCATTAAAATCATGAAAAACACACAAAAACATCATACTGGGACTCATTTGCCACCTTGGATGAATCATTCCCTCTGCACTTTTTAAACAACATTTCTAGCATCTTTTTGGCATTTTTCTGCATTACAGTTTCATGTAATGGCATACTATTTTTATTTCCATAATCTCTACTTTTCATCATTTATTACATCTTAGTTTATTTGCATCATGGCATTTTCTTTCAATAAGTTTTGGAATTCATTAAAATCATTGGTAGAAATGTCCAATTGTGTCTTTGGTTGTGACCCTAATGACCTTGAATAACTTCATACTCCTTCAACTCCTCATGATTGGTTTCCTCGTGATGTAGAAATCATTGGAGAAGACGATGATAGCATGAACAAGTTCTACAATGACTGCCTTGATAACTTAGAATCCAATGTAGCCTTTTATCCATCCATGAACTCCCAAGATCTTCCTACTATTGCACCTCCTGATCACTTTGCATATTTACATCCTAAAATCAATGAAGGACCTAAGGTTCCTCCATCAAGTGGACCTAGTTCCTCTAAACAAACACACTCACACCCCTTTTATGATTACAAAGCCACAAAAACTTCCATAAACCTTGAAGAAACATATGGTAAAGGTTTCACTATCTTAAGTAAACAAGGTCATGACACAAAATATGAACATGAAATCCATCACCTTCTTGAACAACATTTAACTGATCCACACATAATAGGGCTAGGATATCAAGATTCTTCTCATCTTGATAGATATTCTTTTCAACCTAGAAGACTTTAGGATCTTGGTACAATGATCATTGATACTCCTCCTGACTTGAGCATTCTCCTTCCACGTGAGCAACCATTATCCCTTTCTAATAATAAGGATGTTAGGATCCCCATGGGTACCCCTCCTCCTTCTATTCATGAACAAGGAGAATCTAGCAAGTGAAAATGACCTTACAAATTGAAGAAACTCAAGTTTCCTACACATCCTCCACCTGAATGTGAAAGGAGACTTCAATTACTTTTAAACAAAGGCCTTATACTCTTACCACCTTCAAATAGGTTGGTCATTCATCCTAAATATTCTCACATACCATATTGAAAATATCATTGTATTCTTGGACATTGAATGAAAGAATATCAGACTTTGAATGAGTTACTAGACAAGTATCACTTCACTAATACCGAATATTTTCCTATCATCCCTTAAAACACCATTTCCTTATCATGCCATAGTTGCAAATTCTTTCATTCTCACTATTTCATGATCCTTTCCATTATCACCCTTGGCTCATAATTATTTTTCCCTTGTGGACACAAGTAGTTGTTAGACTTTTTCCTTGTAATGCACTTGTCTATGTCTCTTAACTATTTTATTCATTTTCTCTTAACTATTTAAGATTGAGAAACCAATAACTTTGTTAATGGTTGACTTACATTTACATTACTTGTTCCTTTTTTTTAAACTTTCATGTACGTATCGTGTTCCCCCATGTTTTGTATCTGATGTCTCTCTCTCTTTGTACATTTCTTCTATTTGCATCTCTATTTTTCTATTTGTCATGCATCTTTTATTTTTCTATTTATTTTTTGTGTTTTCCTTTTAGGGATGACCCAAAGCATAGAGATGCCCTATGTCTCTTCCATGTTGACCCAAAAGGTCCTTGTCTTTTTCTCTTTTTTTTTGTGTTTTCCTTTTGTGGATGATGCAAAGTGTAGAGACACCCTATGTCTCTTCCATGTTGACCCAAAAGGTCCTTATCTTTTTCTCTTTTTGTTTTGTGTTTTCCTTTTGGGGATGACCCAAAGTGTAGAGATGCCCTATGTCTCTTCCATGTTGACCCAAAAGGTCCTTATCTTTTTCTCTTTTTTTTTGTGTTTTCCTTTTGGGGATATCATGAAAGTGTAGAGACACCCTATGTCTCTTCCATGTTGACCCAAAAGGTCCTTGTCTTTTCTCTTTTTGTTTTGTGTTTTCCTTTTGGAGATGATGCAAGGCATTGAGACTGAATGTCTCCTTCATGTTGACCCAAAAGCCTTTTCATTTTTTCACCTTTTTATTTTCATTTGCTTGTGTTTTCCTTTTGGGGATGATGCAAGGTTGAGACCACAATGTCTCTTCTATGTTGACCCAAAACACACTTTCTCTTTCCTTTATTTTCACTCTCTTTGTGTCATTAGGCCTAGTTCTATGTGCTTTGGGGAATGATGATGGTTCTAAGATCTTTCATAAAAATATTTCAATAATTAGGTATACTGACCCCAAATCCATAGATCCCTTATGTGTTTGATGTTCTTTCTTTTTTGGGGGGAAACTCATTTTCTTTATTTTTCATATTCATTGACATGATACAACCTAACTTCGAAACATATGACTTGGCATAGGGCTTTCCAGATTGGTTCTCATGTCTTGTTTTCTTTTTTCTTTTTCTTTCCTTTGCTACTTTAAAGTAATTGCTCAAAGAACAATGTGTAGCAATTTCTTTAAAGTGGGGGAAATACATTACCATTAATTCATTTTCATTATTGGTTCCTAGTGTAGCCTTATTGTTTATATGATGTGTTTGTTACTTTGTGGATGACATTGGGCATGATGTCCTTCATAAGTGTGATCTATCTTAGCATATTACATTCCTCTTGGTGGCTTGATGTGACACACTACATCCCCTAGGTTGTGAATATACTATTCTTTGATTGGTCCTCTCTTGGAGACATTACATACAATGTTCCCTAAATGACTAACATTACATGAACTTAACAAGAATCCTTTGAACATATCTTGCATTACATTTTTGTATTTTTCATTTTTAAATTATTAAATTTTACTTTTTTTCCACCTTACATAACACAACTTGCATGACTATGGTACCCTTTCTTTTTGTTCATAAACATTTTTTTGCTTTGTGGCACCTTGTTAAAGCTATCGAGAGGTATAACTTTAATATGGTTGACTAGGAAGCCCACTTAGCTGCATCACTTTTCCCCATAGCCACCTTTGTGTTTGTGAGTGCATACCAACTAGCGTATGTATCTTACCTTTTGGGATTTCTCACCCCACAGACAGTCAGAAGTTCCATTGCCCCAAAGTGAGTACATTTGGGCCTTCTCACCCAATAGACCATCATATGTTCTATTGCCCCAGAGTGAGTATATAGTCTCTTTTAGCCTAGATCTAATTGACAACTAGTTGGACTGACAATCGAAGCTTCATTTGATTCTCAATGTTTATGTTTTCATTTGTTCTTATGCTTATTTTTCCATGAGATCTTCATCCTAGGGGCTTGATCATCCCTCTTGATCGTTGTCATTTCATCTTTCTCACGTAAGTGCATTTGAATGCTCCTCTCGATGTTCATGGCTACTTTAGTGTGAGTTTGAAGCAGGTTCATCCTCTCACTAAAGTGGGGGCTAAATGTGTCATAAAAAAGTGGGCCCTTGTCATTTTCATGGACTTTTAGGTTTTGTTTCATAGTGTTTGATCTATTTTTATTTATTTATGATGTAACATGGCTTGAACATGCATATTTAGGTACTAAAATTCAAATAATGACATCTTGTGGAGGTGTTGTGAAGTCTTGTAAGACATTTCTATACTCTTCTAGACTCTATTTATTACAATTCACCTAAAAATCACCTTTTTACTCATTATCAAGTCCTATTTTAAAGTGTTGTAAAGTCTTTTAATAAGATTTCACACTTTCCTAGGCACAACTTCACTATTTACCCTTTCTTGTGACTTATTTGACCCATTTATGCCCTCATATGCTTTAATTAAGTGTATTTTTTAATGTAAGCCTGATAAACAACATTAAATGCAACACAATTCCCAACACTCTTTTCCATGTCCTAGGTGGGACCCATTCACCATGGGTGGCGAATGAGTCCCCCTTGGCTCCAAATAAAAAAAATTTAAAATTTCCTTTTGGGTTTTTATTAAAAAACACTTGTTTTCAGCCTATGATGAGGTATGAACAGTTAACTAAGGCACAAGATTGTATAAATAAGTGATTTTCAGCTCATTTTACATCTCCTACAATCTTCTCACTCATTCAAGTATTCATTCACACATCTAAGCAATCAAGCATCTTACAACATCAATCCAAGCATTATTCAAGCACTTGAAGCATCCTTTGACATTACTTCATATTTTTATCATCAAGGGTTTGGTATGTTGATAGCAATTGCATGTTATTAGTTTATCATCCTCTTTCATTTCATTGTTTCATTAAGGGTTTGATTACCAAAAGTGGGGTTTGACCAAGGAAAACCCCTATTTTCTAACCCTCAACCATTTTTCCCCTATTGCATGTGTGTTTGTAGACCTAGGTATGTAGATTTAACAAGTATTTTTGTGTTGAAAATTGGTCTACAAGTCAACTAGGTGCTTCAAGTCAACTCATTCATATTTCATGCTTGGAGAAGGTTTTCTGTCTATTTCCTATAGAATTGACTTTGGAAACCCACCAATCAAATATTTCCAAATTTGGTGTTGCAAAGTTGTCTCCTGATTTTCCAAAATTTTGGGATAGGATTGATTTTCCACTAGTGGCTAATGAGTCCCACCTTATGACTAAAAATTTGAATTTTGTTAGATTCTGGATCTTGATAGTTAGAAACTAGTTTCTGACACTTTTTCACTAGTAGGACTAATTTGTACAATTGTATGTGTGTAACGTGATCCCCTATACATTTTTTTTATGTATCTCTCTCTTTGTGACATTTCTCTAATTGTATCTACATTCTTCTATATGTCATAAACTTTTATCCTTTTCACTTATCTTGTGTTTTCTTTTTTGGGATAACACAAGGTGTCGAGACATTCATATCTCTTCCAATTTGACCAAATTTTTTTTCTTTATCTTTTTACTTGTCTTGTGTTTTCCTTTTGGGGATGACACAAGGTGTCAAGACATTCATATCTCTTCTATGTTGACCCAAAATAAATTTTCTTTGTTTTTTCTCTCTTTGTGCCATTCTTCTAGTTCTATGAGTAGTTCGGGAATGATGATAGTTCCGAGCTCTCTTAAAAAAATTGTAGCAAGAACATACTAACCCTAAATCCATGGATCACTCATGTTTTTGGAGTTTCATTTTCGGGGGAACCCCTCTTTCCTTTTTTATGACATGGATTTATTTGGAAACATATGACTTCGCATAGGGCTTTTCAAATAGGCTCACATTTCTTCTTTATTATTAGCATTTATCATTTTCTACTTTAAAGCAATTGCTCACAACATGGTGTTTAGAAATTTCTTTAAAGTGGGGGCACATATTGGCATTATTTTTTTTGCATTTTTCAAGTTTCATGTTGTATTCTTCTTACTTCATGAAATACGTCTATTGTGTTGTGGTTAAATTGGGTGTGATATCCTTCAAGAGTGTGATCTCTCTTAGAATGTTATATTCCTCTTAGTGGCTTGATGTGACACATTGCATCCCCTAAGTTGTGAATCTTATATTCTTTGATTGGTCCTCTCTTTGAAACATTAGACATGATGTTCCCTAGGTTAAGACCTTACATGAACTAAGAAAAAATCCTTTGAATGTTCCTTACACTATGTTGCATTTATAATTTATGTTATATGGCCACCTTGCATAACACACATTGCTCACCTATGGAGCCATCTTATTTGTTCATGAGTTCTAAGAATACAAAGGTTTTCCTGCCTCATGAAGCTTGAAGTTCATTGTTGTGTGGCACCTTATCAAAGCTACCAGGAGGTATAGCTTTGGTCTAGTTAAATAGGAAGTTGAACTTAGGAATGACTTTCACATAGCTGCATGCTTGTGTGTTTGAGCGCATATCGGCCATGTGCATATGTGTCTCACCTTTTGGGATACTCACTCAATAGAAATTTTGAAGTTTCGTTGCCTAAGAGTGAGCGTGCACTTTTCAGACAAATAACTTAGATTTGATCCACAACATGTGGGAGAAATGGTCAAAGCTTCATCCACCCCTTTTTTTCTTTATTGTCTCTTTTTCTTTGGCAGTGTATGATTGTGCCTTACAGTTACTCCTTATATCATTTTCATTTGTTTTCTTTTCTTCCTATGTTGGTTTGTCATAAGATATTGATCCCGGGGGCTTGATAATCCCTATTTATCATTCTTGTCCTATCTTATTAGTATGGGTACACTTGGACCCCTCTTGATGCAAGTTTGTCTACTTTAGTGTGAGTTTGAAGCAAGTTTCTCCTCTCACTAAAGTGGGGGCTAAATGTGGCAATGAAAAATGTATCCCTTTATATTTTTGTGCTTGTTTAATCCCTCCTTGTTAAATTAAAATTAATGTTGCCTTGATTTAGTGTTCTAATGTGTTGACACATTCACATTAGGTCTTGGGCCCTTGTAAACTAAATGGACTTAGTTGTGCCTTATTTAAGGTGTTGTAATGTGTTGTATTAAAATTTCACACTAATCTATGGTTTGCATTATTATATGGGTTTCTTTATGCCTTATTTTCCCTTATTTTGCATCCACAAGCCTTAATTAATGCATCTTTTTTAGGATAATCCTAAAAAAAACCAACATCCAATCATAATTTAGGTGTTTTTAGATTGTATGGCCTAGATCTAGTGATCTGGGACTCATACACCACCTTGGGCATATGGTTCCCACCTATGTTTTGAGGGATCAACTTGCATTTCACATTAATCTAAGCCTTTCTTGAAAACTGTCTCAAAGCCTAGCCTAATGGGATTCATATGCCATTTCTAACATATGAGTCTCAGGTGACCTAAATCTAAATTAAATTTAAATTATTGAAAAGAATTTTTTCTCCTATATCTAATGTTAGCTTGTAGTGTTGTAATTTCTAAAAAAATGGCATAAACAAGTATAAATACAAGGTTATTTCACTCATTTTCACCTAATACTTTCATGAGAGTATTGCCTATACAAAATTTGAGTTCATGAGAGTATCCAATGGCCTTCAAGAGTTGATTATCTAGTGTTTTGGAGCATTATTCAAGTATCAAGCATCATGTCAAAGTCGCCATGCATCATGTTTGTGTTTGAGCTAACAATTATGATTTAGGGTTCCATGATTCAAACAAGCATTCAATTCAAGATCTACATCCATTCGAGAAACTTCATACATGTTTACAATATTTAATTTCTAGGGTTTTGTGAGTTTCAACACTACATTGTTTCCATTCATCATTTCTCCTTCACATTTGACTTTATTACAAGGTTTGACTAGCAAAATTGGGTTTGACCAAGGAAAACCCCTTTCTAGTAACAAAACAACATTTTTCGCTCTCTTTAGTGTGTAATTTGTAGGTCTAGGTTGAAGATCTTCTAAGGAGAAATATTGGAAAGAAGTTGTCAAGTTGAAAATTTTTCCAAGTTTCCACCTTATTTGAAAGATCAATAAAAGACATCTATAAAGTATAATTCAACAATTTAGATCCAAAAATCAAATTGAGAAGACAAAGTAGAGATGGAAGAGCCGATTCAAATTTTGACTCTTTTGAAAGCCCAAGTAGGACTGATACACCACTTTTGGCATATGAGTCCTAGTATAGTATATTTTCCACTTTTCAAGTGCTCTAGACTTGTCTCAACTAGATTTTTATTCCAGTCCAAAATTCGTAATCTGGGACTAAATCACGCAACCTAGCGTATAAGTCTAGTGTGCTTTAAATTCAATAGTTCTAGCATTTTAGGTCTTCATTCAAGCTACTACATAATTTTAGGTTCCCCTCTATACTTTTCCATTTTACTATTCTATTTTGTATTCATTTCTAGGCTATTTATGATTGTTTCACATATCATTTGGTTTAATCATTAGGAATTGTATTTAATTTGTCTTTCTAAGCCTTAGCTTGGCGGTGAACCCTTCTTTAGTTACTAATCATACCCTAGGACAACCTTTATCATATCTCTTTCCCTCATTTGATCCTTAGATTGAGATCTATAGGGTTTTCTTGAGTGAAACAAGAGTGTGAAGTAGGAACCCTTTCCCCTAAAGGATAAGGCCCCACCTATTTCCCATTGTTTCAAGGTTTTAGGGATAGCAAGATTTCATAGTGTACAAGCTTCATTTTTAGATTTAGAACCTCTTGGACAAGTACACCAAGACCCATTCACCATTTATGAAATTATTCTCTAATAAATTTGTAGAAACAACAAGATTTCACCAGGTGCACAACATTCCTTATTCTCAGTTTTTCTAGAAAATTTTGTATTTTCCACTTATTTTGTGATAAATATCTTCATTACATCTTATAGATTTAGGTTTAGAGTTGTTTTTCTAGTTGAATATTTCCTCCCCAAAGTGTTATTTAATTCACCACCCTATCCTTGCATAAAGGAGAAATTGCAAGATCCCCAAATCTTTACTTGGCTCACCTATTGCTTTGATAGTCACTTCAAGGTTTAGATCTGATTTCTTGAATGAAATAGTAGAAAAGAGGGTTACATCATAGCCCCCCTTTTCAAATTTGCATCCAATACAGCCTAAGTGTCTAGAGAAACTTTCCAAGGATTTTGGAATCATGATATATGACATAGGATTTACAAGGTGGATGTCACTTAATCCTAAAATTATCCTACTTGACATCAAAATTGTAAATACACCCATACAAATCACAAAAAAAGGAAAAAATTCCCTTAGCCAAACATGCACCATCTGAATTTTCACCATGATTTCATTCTCTAACAAGATACATGCAAAAGAAACCATGATAACTCATCACCAAGCAAGAAACTCCTTTACTTCCTTCAACATGCCACCTATGGAAGGAAAAAGGAACATGCCAAGGTGAAACATATTAATTGTGACTAAAAATTACACCAATATTTACATGAAAAGAAGGAACAAATTGAAAAAATGACAAAGTCTCTGAGTAGATTCTTTATTCATACTACTTGGAACAAAAACCACAACAAATTGCAACTCATGCAAGATAACCATACCTCAAACCATGGTATACCAAATAGTGATAAAACTACATCTCATCCACATAGCAACCCAAAATATACAATCAAATCTTTGTATATCCATCCTTGTATCTCAATGCGACATACAAATGAATAAATGACCTTAGACTAGGCCAAATAACAATTTTGCATAAAGAATGATTGGTATTTGAAATGAGGGGCGAAGTGCAAGTTAATGGAGCTGGGTGAGAATCTCCTACTTCCTATCCTTTTGTTCAAGTTGATTCTGGTTCTTCTACCAGGTAGGGTGGGTCTCCTAAAGTCACTCACAGGATTTTTGAGTTTCCTCCTATCCCTTCTATCTAAGAAAAGGCACCCACACCACTTTACTGGAAAGATATTTTTTCCCAAAAAAGCAAGTGCGGTCGGGGATTGGGTCTAGATTCTATATTCGAAGGAGGGTACCACTTTAAAAATCAAGGACCCCATGCTAGATCATTCATTAGCGAAAATGGAAAATTTTCTAATTGGTAGATTTGTGGGAAGGTAGCCTAATATTGAGACTATTCACAAGTGGAATTCTTCCTGGTGAGCAACAAATGATACTTCACCATTTCAGCCCTTTCGAAAGGTTTATTCTACTTCAAATTCTCCCTTCATGAGGACTACATGTGTCTACCCTCACTAGTGGACCTTGGTTCTTTGGTAAAAAGAGTCTCGTTTTGTGCAATTGGAGACCTAGCTTTGATCACACTACACATTTGGTGGCTTCACTCCCAACCTGGGTTCTACTACATTTCCTTCCTCTAGAATTCTTGGAAAAATAAATTATTGTAGGAGTTGCCAACTCTTTTTGCATATTCCTTTCTTTGGATTATTTCACGAAGGAACATACCAAACTTATGTTTTCTTGGATTTACATCAACATTAAACCAAATAAGGTGCTCTTGATTTCATTTATTCTAGACTCCAAGCTTGGTAAATGGTCTCAAGGCATTGAATATGAAAACTCTACTTTGTTTTGTCAAAAAAATTCTACTATTGGCCATCTATGTATTGCTTGCCGCAAATGTTTTCTTAAGACCCATTTGGGTAAAGAAAATTTTGTGGCCCCCTCTTCTCTTGGGCTTGATGTTGGTTGATCCAAAATGGCACTAGTGTTGTACTCAATGGCTCCTTCATTATCCCTTGTGTTACCTATCCCTACATCCTAGGAGATCACTCTCCCTAATTCACTACTCCCCTTGTTTAGTGTCTGTGCATGCTAAGATTTATCTTTCTACCTAGGACTCAGTGTTCCCATTCCTCCCTAGATATCTTTCAATAGAACAAGGTTTCCTCTTGAATTCTCATTTTCTTGATCCTAGTTCGTAGGTTGCGGCTCTAGACATGACCTTCCTACCGAATGGTGACCTTGGGTTGAATTTAGTGGTTGTTTCTGATGAGATTCTTGATGAGGTAGTATCTATGTTAATTTATTTCATTGCTATCCCCTCTCCTATAGTTGTGTGTTAGGCTTGTCTGCTTAGTCCTTCCAAGTTGACTACCTCTCAAAATTCAATTGATGTGGGCACTGTTGCTAAGGCTAGAATGACTCATAATAAATTCACTAGACAAAAAAATACAACAAGAGATATTGTGAATGAAAATCATAATACTTTGGAGCAGGTTGGCTCTAGGTGTAGTAATAAATTTTGATCCTCTCATGGAATATCTGAGGGATTAATAGGCTTCACAAGAAGCATATTGTCAGATGTTTCATTTATGAGTTCAATCCTAACATTCTCCTTTTACAAGAAACTTAAATGATTGTTACTGAGTTCGAGCCTAACATTCTCCTTTTACAAGAAACTTAAATGATTGTTACTGAGTTCGATAAATCTAGCAATTTTGTTTGGCCAAATTCTCTATAATTTTTTGGTGGATGCAATTAGGGCCTTTGATGGGATGGTAACAATATATAAAACCTTTCTCAAAGGTTCACGAATCTCTAAAGATAAATTTTTTCTTAATGTTATATTTTATGAATGTTTTGTCCACTTCATTACTAGGTGTTATCCAATGACTATATGCCTAATAATATGGCTCAAAGGAGGAATAACTAGACCAATCTTTTGGGATATAAGAATACTTTCCTACTTAGTAACTAGATGGTGATGGGAAATTTCAATACCCCCCTCTTTCTGTTTAAGAAGTAGGGTGGTATTCTAGACCTTTTCGATAGCATGTTGGACCTTACTCTTTCCTGTATGATCATAGCTTGAATAATCTAAACCTTGAGAGAAATTATTTCACATAGTCCAATAAACACATGGGTGACAATCTATTTTAGGTCAGGTTAGATCATTGTTTGGTATCCTCCAACTGGGATATTTCCTCCCTTTCTTTGTCTTCTCTTCTTAATATTGAATCTAACTATACTTTGTTTCTCTTGCACTAGAATACCCCTCCCCATAAGGCTAAGAGGCCTTTCATTTTAAGTTTGTGTAGACATAATACCATCATTTTAGGGGCCTTCTCAATACATGGTGGAATGGTAGGGGCTTTGGTTTTTCTATGTTAAATCTAGCTTTCAAACTCAAAAAACTGAAACTTAATCTGAAGGAATCGAGTAGTTGTTTTGGTAAAATCTTTGAGAAAAAAATGTCTCTTAAAGACAACTTCGATAGGTTCAAAAAAATAAGAATCTGGTGCTTGGGTTAATCTCATTGTAAAAAAAATGCTTTGGTAAGTGAACTCCATAATATTTTTGAAAAGAAAGAGGTCTACATGAAACAAAGTTCCAAGAACCAATGGCTCTAGGAGGAGGATAAAAAACTCCAGGTTCTTTCACATGATGGTTTTAAGACATAGTAAGCCAAACACTATTTTTGAGTTGGTTCTTGATGATGGTTTAGTGATGAATTTTGAGGATTATTTGGCTTTTGCTAGTGTTTCTTTATTTCATAGCCTTCTCAACCCTCCCTTGATGAATCATCTAGCAAGTGACATCCTAGATGTTATTCCCCTTTCAGTATCCTAGAAAGAGGTTCTATTTAAGGAAAGAGGTGCTTTGGATGATGAGATTCAAGAGGTGTTTTCCCTTATCCCTTTCAAGGCACCTAGCCTCGATGGTTTCCCACTTTTCTTATTTCAAAAGTTTTAGGATATCATTGGTAAGGATTTCTTTGCTATTGTGAATAAATTCTTTTCTACTGGTAATATTCTCAAATAATTGAATAACACCTTCATTTTCCCAATCCCCAATAATTCAAGGGCCAACAAATTGTCTAATTTTTTTCCTATCAGCTTCTATAACATGTTCTATAAAATCTCCTCTAAGTTGTTCATCATCACATTTGACCTTCTTTGAACAAGCCGATCCATCCTGCCCAACAGGATTTGTTATGGGGCGGAAAATTATTGATGCTTTTATACTGGTGCACAAAACCCTTCACTCCATGAGAAAAAAATAGAAAAGAAAGTATGGCTATTAAGCTGGATATTTCCAAAGCCTATGACAAAGTGTCCTAGAATTTTTTGTTTGAAGTTCTTCACAAATTTAGTTTCTCTAGTAAATTCTTGAAATTCATGAAAGGTTGTGTCACCTCCCCTAGGTTTTCTATGATTATCAATGATACCATATAGGATTCTTTCTCATCTTCTAGTGGAATATGCCAAGGGGATCCCTTGTATCCTTGTCTCTTTGTAATGACGGGTGAGGTTCCTAGCCGTAATTTTGAATTAAAAGTTTTGAATGGTACCTTGGCTAGTTTTTCCCTCTCCTTTATACATATCAACTAATTTCTCATCAACAATTTTTTCATGATATTATTTTGCCAAGGGAAGCTACACTAAGTAATTCTAAAGGTTGAATTGATGTCCTTAAAAAAATTCCTATAGCTTTTGGGCAGTACATCAACTTCACAAAAAGTGTCATATTTTTTTCTAAATGTTTACCCTCTTCTTCAAGATAGGATTTCTATAATCCTCAATTGAAAAATCCTTCCCTTTCCCTCAATGTATCTGAGCATGCCACTTACTATTAGCAAGGTGGATAATTCTATTTGGTCCACTCTTTTAAAAAGAATTCAGAGAAAACTTATTGCTTGGAAGGGGCTCTTCTCAGTAATGATAGTAAGCTCATGCTTAGATCAACCCCTTAAATTATGGTTTTGTACCTTATGTCTCTATCTTTTATGTATATTGTGTTGCCAAAGAAACCTTAAAAAATTTAGTAAAGATTTATTTGGTTGGTGACCAAAGAGAGGAGTTGGTTCTCTTTGGTGAATTGGGACACTATGTGGTCTATGAAATGTTATGGTAGACTACAAATGAGATAAAAAATATAGATGAACATGGCTCTTATAACTAAAATTTCTTGGAAGCTTCTGAACAACTAGGTACAATGGATATCCATCATCAAAGAAATGTATTTGTAGGGTCTGGATTTCCTCTCTCTACTGGACAATGGTGCTCTCCCTCTTGGTTCTATCATCTTGAATAACCTCTTAAAATCCAATAATTTTGTTTCTTTGGAATCCTCTTGGGAGGTCAAATTTGGTACTTTGGTCTCTTTCTCAGACGAGAAAGGGCTTTCTTCATTGGTTGGTGAAGGTAGATCTATTTGTTCAACTAGGAGTCTAAGGTTTTTAATTACCTAAATACTTCTATTGTTTTGACCCAATAGAAGATTGATCCCAATTGATTCGACCCCCCTCCATCTGGATCC